>VDFB02385320.1:68227-111783 GCA_007258455.2 Sequoia sempervirens | reverse complement strand
TCTACGTATTGCTTGGAATGGATATTGACTACTAATTTGGTTCTTCAAAATCTTGTTTGTTCTATGTATTGCTTGGCATTTAAAATGAGCAATGTCGTGGTTCTTTCAATTTTCCATTTTTCTAAAAGGGAATTTGGTTTTTTTGATGTCTTTATAGTGTTGAAATAAGGAAATATTATGATGGGAATATTCCAGTTTAATTACAGATTGAAAACTTGCAAGTTCACCGCTTCTACCCTAAGGTTTACAAAAAGTGTTTTTGATTTGGAATTATATAGGATTTTAGTTTGCTTCCCTACTTCTATAGTCAGGATTTTAGTATGCAGTGGTTGTAACGAGATACACTTGAGCTATTAATGTTGGAATTGAATGGACACTTTTTTTCCCTCATGGGAAATCATCATCTATAGCTTTGCATTCAACTATTCACAACTATTCACAAAGAAGAAGGTTTGAAGGAAGAAATTGAATTTTTTATTTTAAGTTCTAAGATATTTCATGGTGACATTAAGTGAATCTTTGAAGGGAATGAATCAAGCTTGTTAAACATTGATGTTGGACAAAAAGAATGGTGAGATGAGAGTAGTGAAGAAGGCCTTCAACAAAGACCTTGTTATCATAGAAGGGAAGTTGGATATCATGATCATAAACAAAACTCTTTTGTAATAAAATATAGTAAATGGAGAGGCAACCATTTTAATCATGTCAATCAGATGAACAAGGGTGGGACTGTATAAATAAGAGATTAATGGAGAAGATTCACATTCCTATGATGTTTGTAATGAAACTACTAGGCTGAATATTTTGATAGGCAAGATAGACTTTTTTTTTAGTAAATCCAATGGGGTGGTCCTAAAAATTTCCTTTCCCTTCTTTGCATTTCAAAGGGACAACATTTTAATTCTTGAGGATGATGGACCAAAAATAAACAAATAGGTCCAATTTTTTATTGCATTCCACCATAAGTTTGAGATTTATACACATAGAAGATACTTCTTAGCCCACAAGAATATGAAATATCAAAGGAATTTTACCAAGGCAATATGTTGATAAAAAATATTTCTCTTAGGCATGTGGTTATTATGTGCATTTTTGCATTGAAAGAGTCCGTTGTGGTGTATGTCAAGCCTTTGAGGTTAGCTACGTTTTAAGCTGACATTCAACAATTGTCAACATATATTAAAATGTTGGACATATTACATTTTATATTTTTTTCCAAAAGGAATCCAACCAACAATAGTAGACTCGAGACCAAAAAGGTACTTAAAGATTAATCTCATCTTTTGTCTCTAATGTTGTACTTCCCAAAGAAGGATAGACCCTGCTTACTAATTTATGCTCAAAATGGCTTTGCTTTAGCTGCAAAGATATTTAGTCCAAGTGATAGAAATGTAAGATCCTGAAAAGGATTCACATGTTTGAATTGCTAAAAGAAAAAGTAGGGAGATGGCCATACATGATCATAAAGAAGCATAAGAAATAGAGAATGAAATTCAAAATACCTATGAGGAGGAGCAAGAACAACAATAGATCATGACTATCTTCCTTGCTAGCATGCTAGGAATAACCCAATGGTAGACTTTGAGGGTAAAGAGTAAATTGAATGGAAAAATGGTGTTTTCCTCATTAGTGTATGCCAAATTAAATGTAGAAACCAACAAGAGAAAGAGAAATTAAATACTAACCAAAAATACCCTAAAATAGATATGCAATGATTATAAATCAAATTATCTATAAATTAAGATAAACTTGCTAGTTGTAACAGCTACAACTCACAATTTTGTGATTCTACACTACCATTTTTGAACATGGGCAACAGTGTTTGGTTTAAACTTGATATGTTGTCATTTCTAGAGGTATGTAACTCTGTCAACCTTGGATACGTGTCAAATTTACCCTAAAATGGCTCTTTATTACCTACCAAGGCTTTAAATCAATTTCTACTATAAAATCTTCCATTTCCATACCCATGCAACAATGTTAACCTTATAAAAAACTATGGCATGCGCATGGAGACCTAATGGTAAAAATTTTCAGAGGGAATAGAGGGAACATGTTCTACATGACAAGGACCTACATCAGTATCAATGTCCTAACAATAGGAATAATGTTCACCAAGGGCCCACGAGTAACTTTCAAGGGCATGCAAGATAGAATACTCCTATGGGAAGATTTAGGTTTTCAAAACCTAATTGGAAACCCTTTCATACCAGACGGTTAGTGTGTGGAAAGAAACCTATATTTGATTTGTATGAAGATGATAGGGGGTTTATGCAAGTATCAGAGGACTTGAGGAATAGTAGAAAGTGTAACACCCCTCCATTTTGGATGTTTGAATTAGCAGTGTTTTCTTTGTAATGCTTTGTTCTGTTTAGGCTGTGATTTTGGAACTTAGTTACTGTTGACCGCTATCTATTAAGTGTTGTAAACATTATATTTTGATGTGATGCTATTTTATTCTGATGTTATCTTTATGGCATGTTTTGGAATAACTTAGAAGATATTTGATGTAATGATGTTTTATGTTGTTGATCATATCATTGATGTTAGAATCGTCAGTTAGTAATTGTGTATTGGTGAAGGGGACAGGATTGTATCACTCGCTTGCGAGTGCCCTACAATTCTAAGACTTCCTCTTCATGGTGTGTTTGATCATATTATATATATATGCATGTCGATGTACTCTTTGTTCGTAGGTTGACAAGTACATGACATCGACTCCACCTGGTTCACAGGTTTGAGCGTGTCCATTGACCAACAGAGATCGATTGGGAGATAGTAGCTAGGTTTTCCGTGCCAAGTTGTCACCCTAGTCATAGTGTGTCGTCGGGTTGTTGTCGGGTTAGTTGTTTTAATTTGGTCCATTTCACCTTGAGTATTTATTTAATTTCATATTATAGAGGTTATTAAATGGCTTGCATAGTTAAATTGATGATTAAATGTATTTAGTTGCAATGTTGAAACGTTAATTGTTTTATTGAATGATTTGACTTAATTAATAAAATTAGATTGATTTTATTGATTAATTAGATTAATGGTGATATATTAAATGAAGTAGATGTTTTGGAATAATTGGATATTAAGATTTAATTAAAATAAAAGTAGAAATCTTGTTTGGATAGTTAGAGTTAAATTAAAATAAATAAATAAATAAATTAAAATGAGTTTTTAATTTCACTTTTGAAAATTGTTGATAAAGTAAATTCTTTGCAAAGATTGTATTCTTTTGTTTTAAAGAATTTTGAAAAATGCATGAGATTTGAATTAGAAATTAGAAATTTGTTTTAAATTTAAAAATTGGAAATATCCTCCAATTTTTGCAATAAATTTAGTGGGTGGGGATATTTTAGGGTTTTGACCAATTTGGGGGAAAAACTCTATTTTAGAAAATGCAATTTCATATAATTTGGAAAATTGGGAATTTGGGAAAAAGATTTCTTGGCTGTGGCTTTGCTTGGATTGGTGAAGGAGATTGAGACTCTTGCTTGAGCTAAATTCAAAAGAGGAATTGAAAGCACCATTGGAGTCTTCAAGCTTTGGAGGAAAAATTAGGTTCTTCCTTGTTTTTGCTTTTTTTGTTTCATTCTGAAAATAATTCAAATCCTTGTTTTGTTGTTTGAAAACCTTCAAAATGTTGTGTAAATTCAATAAAAAACCCATGTTAAATGTTTTCAAATCTTGCAAACTATTATTGGATTTGGGAAGGAAAAAACCAAAACAAGAATTCAATCAATGGTTAAATAGAATGAAACCAAAAGAATTGGCATTTCAAACTGAGATTTAAACCCAAATGTTGTTTTTTTACAAAATCTGGTTGTGCATTTGCACAATTTGGCTAAAAAATGGAGTTTTTGGATTTTATTTTCCCCTTCACACACAGATTTGATTATATTATTCTGTGTCTTCTTTTAGTGTTTATTTTTCCCTTGTCTGTGTTTGTGGGGACATATTTTATTTTTTATAAAAATAAAATAAATTTTTTGTTTGTGGTGGTGGGGAGGTAGGGGAACCAACCCCACTACCGCCTAGCCCCCAGGGGAGGCGGGTTGTGTGCCCTGCACACAGGCCATGCCCCTTAAGGTGGGCGGACTGTGTGTTGAGCACACAGGTCATCGCCCATGAGGGAGGCGCCCTGTGTGCTTAGCAGTGGGCCACAGGCTTGTGTGGGCCATTAGGGCTTCAGCCCTTTTGGGTTTTTAAATTCATTTTTTTTGTTTTTAGTTTTTTTTAAGTTTTTATTTATTTTTGGTTATTATTTTATTATAATATATTTTATATTATATGCATAATATTTAATATAATATATATAATATATGATATTATATATATATATATATATATATATATATATATATTAATTAATATTATATGTATAATATTTAATATTTTATAATATGAGAATTTAAATATATTTTTTAATTTATTTTTATTATTTAAAATATATATATAAGAAGATTATTTTACTATCATAGTTGGAAAAATATAAATGTTTTATTTAAGGATTTGTTTTTGACAATTCTAAATAATCGAAAAATCTTGAGATTTAAAATTGACATTTTAGTGGCATATATTAAATGATAATTTAGATATCTATTATAGGAATGTTAAAATGATGTTTCATTATTATAGTTCAAATGAAATTGATGTATGATTAAACGTTTTCTTACTTAAGAAAATATTGATTTTAATTATTTGGTATGATTAAGCAAATGGCTTTATTTATAAAGATGATTTTAATTCTTATTTAAGAATGAGCGAATAGAATTGATTATTAAATTTAAATTTCTCAATGGCATCAAGTGATTTATTTTATTTTGGGTACGAACGAATAATGCTAATGGTTTAAATTGAATTTTTGTATTATAATCGTGCTTGGCTTGGGTTTAGGAAACCCGAATGTTAGTTTATTTAAATCATCTGAAGTGGTTGCTAGCTATGTTTGATCATTCTCGATGTTGTGCAAATTTGAGTAGATGTCTTGAAGTCTTCAAGATAGGGTTTCATTTAATTGTATGGTTTGTCATTATGATAGTTAACCTTTGGATTTTCTTGGGTTTTGTGCCTCCTTTGGATTAGGAGTGGGTTTTGAGTTTTGTGTCTCCTTTGGATTAGGAGTGGAGTATGTGCTTGTTGCCTCTAGTGTTTGGAGAGGGTTTTGACCTTTGTTTCCTCCAGTGGTTGGAGAGGGTTTGACCTTTGTTCCTCCAGTTTTTGGAGAGGGTTTTGACCTTTGTTTCCTCCAATGTTTGGAGTGAGTTTCCTTTATTTGTTGCCTCCTTGGTTTGGAGAGGTCGTCTTATCCGGTTACTCATTGTGGTTTATATCGTGTTTGTTGTCGATAGAAGAGTGGCTCTTTGTGGGGGTCCAGCACACAAAGGGGCGCCAGGGTAACTCACATAGGGTTTAAGTAAGTGATAACTTAAAAAGAACTAATGAAAACTCTCAAACTAATTAAGATTTTTAATGCCTCTCTCATAACTCATTCTCTTTTAAGGTTTGAGATGAGACGAGAAGCGCAGTTGGTATGAGGGTCTGGCGGCTGGTAGAGTTGAGCCTGGATAGCCCAAGATGTGGGTTCGGTTGCCTTAGACAGTTGAGCTAGGGTAACTCATAGCAAATGTCGTGTGACACTCTCTCTATGTCAACCAGAAGTCAGTTTGTTGTACTGCGTAAATGATCCTTGTTCTCTGGAAGCATCGTAACCTTTGTGTTAAGTGGTATTGTGGTTGTAGTTGTTTCAGTTCAGTTTATGTTTTTGCATGTGTCTAGAGGTAGATGGCCTTGCTAGGAATTCTTGGTTACTATCTCCTAGCACGGGGGGTGAGCCTTCGGGTATCACATGGTTGGGTGGAACGTGCACCTTAATCCGTTGGGTCGGCTTTTTGTTCATGTGGACGAGGTTTCTAGTTGGAGAGCTCGTGGGATTCAGTTTCATGTCATGCTTTATCCTTTCAATTGTATCTTGTATTTTATTACCCCTCATTTGTTATTAAGGTGGAATTTGTAATATGTAATCATGCTTATTGGATTTATCTCATTCGGGGAATGAGTGTTGTAACCTTATTGCTATGTGATTATTATTGGAATCAAGTGGTATCTCATATTCTTTGATGCAAATTATTATGTATGGAATGTATGTGAACTTAATTGTTATGTTATTAAATGTTATGGTTATAATTCATGTTTCTTGTTTGGGTTTAAGTAACTCAGTCTCGTAACCTTAGGGGATTGGTGGGCAATGGTTAGAGATATTGCATGTTAATTGTTCTTTAAAAAAAAAAAATAGTTCGTTTGCGTAGTAAATTGCAACTTCCCCTAGAGTTGTGTGGCAGGGTGTTACAGAAAGCCTGAGCAAAACTCTGCACATTTAGAAAATCTCTATGAGAATTCCCATGAAGATCTCAAATCATATCCAAATGGGGCTCATATTAGCCCTAACGATGCTTCCTTCAATCCAAAGACTCTCCAAAACTCTCATCTATCACCCGGGGAAAATGAAAAAAGCATTCATGAATGGCAGAATAAAGTGGGGTTCAACCCTAATAATAATAGGGGTAAAGGTTGTCAAAATTTACAAAATAATTTCAATCCCCGTACTGGGTTTGGCCCATTTTGAGGAAAAGATAGGGATCATTGAAACCCTAATCGACATCAGTCCAAGCAAAGGGTTTCAGA
This sequence comes from Sequoia sempervirens, assembly GCA_007258455.2. NCBI lineage: Eukaryota > Viridiplantae > Streptophyta > Pinopsida > Cupressales > Cupressaceae > Sequoia > Sequoia sempervirens. The sequence goes on along the minus strand of VDFB02385320.1, from coordinate 105,108 downwards.
AGCGGTCGTGAAAGATAAAAGCCACCAAGCAGGTTTACATCTTGTGAGTCGTCAAAACCAAAATGCCAAACCTCTTAGTGCTCTTCAGGATAAAAATTCTTGTAAGGACGGAGCTAAGTCCTAGTCTCAACGGAAAGTTGCACCTACAAAAAAGAAGAAGAAAACAAAAAATAAAAGAAAAAAAGGCTTGAAAAACAAAGGGGACCCAAAAAAGATATGGAGACCTAAACTGCAATAGTAGAAGGATGGCGGTCTTCGCTCCCCCATTTAGCAAAAGTCACAGAATCTCAACATGAAAAGGGTGAAAGTATTATTAAAATTGTCTTCCTGGAAGACATGCTTCGCTCACAAATACAAGATCTTCAAGAAAATGATTTAATTTGTAAGTTTTGGAATTTTACTCTATCTTTGAATAATTTAAAGGATTTAATTTATGAAGATTAGGAGGGTGTAGAATAGGTTTTCTATTTGGATTTCGAATAGGGTATTTTTGCAGTCATTTTTTATAGTAAAAAAAGTAAGGATTATGTCTTTAGAATAAAATCATGGACCTATCAAGGGTCGGGATTAAGTATGCAACCCTGGTCTCTGAATTTTAAACCTGATTTTGCCTCTTTTAAATATGTTCCATTATGGTTTCAAATGTCTTCTCTTCCATTAGAATATAGGTAATTGAAGATTATCGAATCAATTACAAATAAAATAGGAATTTTCCTAATGCATGATAAAAATTTCTTCAAAGATCCCTCAAAATCTATCAGATCATGTGTATTAATGGACATAGATAGGAAATTTCTAGAGTGAATCCTGCTCACCTCAATATTTGGGAAATGGAATCAACAAATTGTGTTTGAATCAACAGAGTCAATTTGTTTGAATTGCCACACTTTGGGACATTCACACTCTCAATTTTCTTTTATAAATTCTCCCTCACAAAATGCTCATTTGTTTACTGGGAAAAAAGGGATGTTTATGCAAATAGCACTGAGCAAACTTTCTTTGGTCCCCCTACTCCTAACAATAATCCTTCTCAATCTTCCCAACATGAATACAATGTTCACACTCGTAAACAAGCATTGGAATGTAATGATTTGAGGGCCCTTAAAAAGCCCTGTGCTCACAAAAAGGTTGCACTAAATGTAACTTTATTATAGGGAAAATGGGATCTAATGAAAAATTTTACTACCCTTTCTCTAAATTTGTATTCTCCTCTGGAAAAGTTATTTTCAGAAAATTAGGCTTCTAAGATAGCCAAAAAGCTAATGTTTCAAGGGATAAAAGACTATTTTTCCTCATTGGCCTCCAAAGATATGATAATTGAGGAAAAAACTTGCTCTGAGCATGAAGATAAATGCCTTGAATTAGCTACTTCCACTCAATTATCAGAAGTTGAGCTTAAGCTTTTCGTTGAAAAGTTATTATTTTCAGTAGGCTCTGATCTTTATGATGAAATTGTAGTAGAAGAAGGTTTATGGGGTGGAGATATGCCATTGCATCATTCTATAACCAAGGTCTCAAAGGTCTGTGAAAAGGCCCTTAATGACCAAGAGACTACAAATATAGTTATGGGTGACCATCTTTTAGAAAATTCAGAGTATCAATCTCCTTACAATAGTTCATAAGCATTGGTTTTAAAACAGAAAAAAGGTCAAGTCACTGAAGAATCAATGTTGTCTCAATCTCCATTATAGGTTTTAGTACAAAAATCTCCTAGGAAGAGAGGAAGGAAATAAAATTTCATTAAAATGCAAGAACATATTGAGTCAGGGGTACAAAAGACAATTTTAGAATCATTGTCGAACAAGAGGCTGAGGAGAGCTTGCTACTCTCCTCGGGTTCAATGAGGATCTCTTCATGGAATGTCAGGGACATCAATGCCCTTGACAAGTGTGCTCGCATCAAGCAATTGATAGATGCTTGTGGAGCAGATATTTTTCTTATTCAAGAAACCAAAATCTCATAAGAAATGTATGAATCCTCAATAATCAAATGGAACAAATGGACATCTACACATTCTCTGGATCAAGGGGCTTTAGGAGGACTATTAGTATTGTGGAACCCGAAATCTGTGCAAGTTAAATCTCATAAAAACCACCACTCATGGCAGCTAGTAGAAGTAATGAAATTTCATCTCAATTTTTGGGTAATAAATGTGTATGGACCCACCTCTACAAGTGAAAAGAAAAATTTGTGGGATGAAATTTCCAGAAAAATTGATGTCATCCATAATGATAAGTTTATCATTGCAGGAAATTTCAATGCAATAACCTCATTGGAAGAAAAAAGTGGTGGCATTATTCCTCCATCCAGGGTAATGGTTGATTTTAGTCATTTCATTTTTACAAATGCTTTGAGAGACATTCAATCAAAATTTGGGAAATACACTTGGACAAATAAAAGAAAGGGTTTCTTGCAAATTGCAGAGAGGCTAGACAGATTCTCGGTATCTCCCAATTGGTTCACGTCTCCACATAAGCTAAAATTTGATATTATTCCTAATCCAGAATCTGATCATTATGCCATTTATTTAGACATCTTAGATGTATCTACTCCAAGGTCAATATCTTCCTTCAAGTTCAAGAGTATGTGGCAAAGGCATCCCCAATTTTTAGATCAGCTAAAACAATGGTGGGTGAACGCTCCATATGAGGAAGGGACTAAAATGTTCCAATTTTACAAGAAATTGGTTCATGTTAAACACCAAATAAAGATTTGGAACAAGCAAGTGTTTAAAAATATCTTCCATTAGAAGGACTCGATTTTTAAAGAACTCACAACTCTACATGAATGCATAATTTCAAAAGGTCTAGATGCAGATTTATATAAAAAACAGAAGGTTTTGCAGGAAGAATGGGAAAAATTATGTGCAAGGGAAGAAATATATTGGAGACAAAATTTTGGGGAGTTATGGTTAAAAGAGGGGGATCGTAATACAAAAATTTTCCATGCTTCCGCTCAAATTAAATAGGCAACAAAATCAATTCATTCTATTCAGGAATTGGCTATAGGAAACTGGTTAACAAAGGAAGAAGATATAAATAATGAAGGCATTAAATTCTTCTCAGAGCTTCTTTTTGCTCCACAAACAACTGATGTAAATAAGGTCAAAAATGAAAATGATCTCCTTGCCACAATTCCTCATTTAATAAATAATGAAGATAACAAACAATTGATGAGACCATTTACTTTAGAGGAATTGAGACACGTAGTCTTTTCACTTCCACCAGAAAAATCTCCTGGCCCAGATGGTTATACGACATTATTCTTTCAGAAATGCTAGGACTTTATATGTTTTGAACTCTTATGGGCACTTGAAGAATCTAGGAGAATGGGTTTTATGTTCAAGCAGTTTAATGTCACCAATATAGCCATTCTTCCTAAAGTCAAAGAACCTAAAACATTTGCAGAATTTAGGTCAATCTCATTGTGTAATACAGTCTATAAAATCTTTACAAAGGCAATTTACCTGATATTACAAGCTCTTATTCCAAAAATCATTTCCCTTGAACAGGGAGGTTTTGTACCTGGAAGGGAAACTCATGAAGGAGCAATAGTAGCACATGAAGTGCTACACTCCATAAATGAAGAAAAATTGTCTGCTTTTATTGTCAAACTAGATATGATGAAAGCTTACGATAAGGTAAATTGGGATTTTCTCAATAAGGTTCTAAAAACATTTGGCTTTTCTTCTCAATGGCAAAGATGGGTAATGTCATGTCTGTCTGGGGCTAAATTTTCAGTAATCATAAATGGGAATCGAGTGGGTAATGATGAAGATTTGAGAAAGAAAATTGTTAAGATATTGGGTTTGCAAGAGCCAGAATTTCCTTGCTCATATTTGGGTATACCTTTTTTAGAGGGTCAAATAAAGCTTTCTATTGGGCTAAGTTTATTGAAAGAATAAAATCAAGAATTCTCATATGGAAAGCTAGGTGGTTGTCATTAGCCGATAGAATCCTCCTAATAAAATTAGTTTTATCATCAATTCCCAATTAATTTTTAGCAGTACTTAAAGCACCTGCCTTTGTTATTCTAGAAATTGAAAAGATAATAAGATCATTTCTGTGGAAAGGTAATATTGATGAAAAAAAATTCCTTTAATCTCCTTGGAGGGGATGGGAAAAAGGAAAAATCAGGGTGGGGTAGATATTCAAAATCTCACATGGAGAAACAAATCTTTTGGAGCTAAACTTGCATGGAAAATGTATGATAATCTAGAAGCCAAATGGGAAAAATTATTGCAATCCAAATACCTAGATAATGCAAACCCAACCAGAATTTTTACAGTGGCAGAACCCCCAAAAGGGTCTACAATCTAGAACTTCATCATTAATAGCAGAAGTCTCATTACAAAATTTTCCTCCTGGGAAATAAATGATGGAAAAAGTGTTAAGTTTTGGGCAGATTCATGGATTGGGAAACCCCCTTTAACAGTTAATCAGGAGCTTCAAGAAATAAAAATGATTTTATGTCAAGCTTGGGGTGAAATTTTTTTAGACTATGTTCACACTTAAAATTCATTAATAGGAAAAGTAACCTGGAAAACACCCCCATCCACCTTGTTGGATAACTAACAAGCTAATATTTTTAATAAATGTTTGAATGAAAAAACAATTTACTTGTCATCAAAGCCATACAGAGTAATATGGTCAGCTTCAAAAACAGGCTCTTATTCGGTTAAGGAAGGATATGCAATATTAGCACAATCTAAATATCCTTTTGAACCCCAATGGGAATTTTCCTTCTGTTGGAATAATAAAGTTCTTCCAAAAGCAGGGACTTTTGCATGGCTGGCCCTCCAGAAAAAATTCTAACTAGTGATCGACTCATTAAATTGAAGATTGTTGATCCCTTCAAGTGCCCATTATGTGAAATTGAATTTGAAACAGTGGATCATCTATTTGTACAATGCATTGTAGCCATTTGATGTTGGGACTTTATTAAAAGAAAACTTCACCTATCCTTCCCATTGCCAAATTCTATTTGGGACCTTTTCCAAGCTTGGCCTCTTTTATATCAGTCATCTTTTTTTTGCATGCATTTAGATCATCACTCTGACTTTAGTAATTTGGAATATTTTGTGGGAACGAAACTTAAGAATTTTTAGGAAAACTAAATCCTCGGTGGATTTGGTCCTATTAAAAATTGAAAAGGCAATCTTAGAGGGGGTCAACTCATGTGTTCAAAGAGAGAAATTTATCGGTTCATCCTTCACGAGTTGGGATAGTTCTATTATGAAAGAATGGAATCATATTAGACTGCCTTTTGATGGTAGTCTTTTCCAAAATGAAAACAAAATGATTGATAGAACAACTGTCAAATGGTTTCCTCCTCAAAAGGATTTTGTTAAACTGAATTTTGATGGAGCCTCTAAAGGTAATCCCGGATTATCTGGGGCAGGAGTCTATATAAGAAATGAATGAGGGGTAGTATTAGCACTATCTTCTTTCCATTTTCAATTTGGCACAAACAATTATGCAGAGGCACAATCTCTTTTATTAGGTCTAGAATTGGAAATTCAGATGGGTTTTTCAAAGCTTCATATAGAGGGGGATTCATTAATAGTTATTAATGCACTTAAGGAAAGGAAAATTCAAAATTGGAATTTGAATTATGTGCTAAAAAAAGTATGCTCACTTCTAGATAAGATTGAATCTTCAATTATCTCACATACTTACAGAGAAGGGAATAAAGTAGCAGACTTTCTAGCTGGGTTAGGAATTGACAAAATAGAGCTAAAGGCTAGTCATGATTTAACTGTTTTAAATGCATTTCCACAACTTCTAGAATTAATTGAGCAGGATGTGATCATCTTGTAGGCAAAGCCTCAAAGCTTTCTCTCCTTTTCTTATTATAGAATGATTGTAAAGCCATGTAGATTTTGCACTTGTTGACGTATGGCTCCAACGTCATAAGGTATTTTGTATTCATGATTTTATTACAACATGTGTATCTAATGTTTTATTTCAAGTCTGTAGGATATTGGAAATGGTGGCATTCCAGTACACTGTTCACACATATGAAAGGGAGCTATGTACATAGATTAGTTATGAAAAGTATGTAGAGATTAATTCTTTTCAGCAAAGGTGAACACATGAGACAAAGGTGCTTTCGTGGCACCTTAATTACAAAGCATATCTGTTTCAAAAAAATTGCAGTTTTAATTCTAAGTTTCATGGTAATCGCATGTGTTAAAAAGGATACTTTTGTGACAAAGTACTTCTTCACATATTTGATTTGAGAAATCTACATAGTGCTCATATATTAAGAAATATTTTGTAGACCTTGTAAGAGTAACATGCTTGGGTATTTGTTAGATGTGAATGGAAAGTACCTAGTTATCACAAGTTAGCCAGATATGTTTCTTTTTCGAGCCACTATCTAATGCTTATATAATAAAATCTATCCTCTATGGATAGTGTAATTGGTACTAAGCAGGTTTATATAAGCATGAGATAAGGTTTTTTGGTAGCCATTTATTTGTCTGAAAATACTCGCGCGTGTTATCTTTGCAAGATTGTCAGATCAATCGTAAGAAACATGCTCAATACTGGCTTAAAATGCCTATCAACTTGTTTTTTTCTCACTACCTTTTCAGTGAGCCTTCTTTGGTTTGGAGAGCTAGCAATTTGGTTGACTGGTCTACTCAGTTTGGTGAGTTTAACTTTAATGTTTTTCTTTGTTATCTTAATTTAGATCTTTACTGTGCATGTAACTTTCAAGTTGGTTTGGCTAAGTTGGAATTAATGGATTTCAAAGAGTTTTGAGTACGAAACTATAGGGTGCCAATTTTAATCAAACCTTGGGAAGAACCTTTCTCAGCCAGTATTGAGAAAGAAAAGTTGCAAAGTGTGTTCAAAGTGAAATGAAAATCTGTATTGAATTGCATCAAAGTCATCATAGGTGATGAAGTATTGGAAACAGAGTTACAGAGGATTATTTTTCCTGCTAATCCTCTATCTATTTTCTTATCAAACACTTTGGACTTGGTTCAAAAATATGATGTTCTAAAATGCATTGCTAATAAGTTTGTTATTAGCTCTTACTTAGAAAATGATGCTTTACTCTGTAGTGTTCAACAATATGATTTCACCCAAGGTGATGGAGTAGTGGGTGGATTGTTTCCAAGGCATTTCATTTTTTACAAAAATAAATATGCAGAAGTATTCAAAGGAATGTTGTTGTCAACAAAGGATGATACTTCTGTACATTTATACCAAGCTCTCAATAAGCACAAAAATGATTTCTCCATGGAAGAAATAGATGAGTTCAAAAGAAAGTATCATGCAATTTATTTTTTTAAGAAATCATATGTGTGTTCATGACCTACAAATTCTTAATGCACCTTATGCTAGGAAGAGAAAGTTTTGTTACCACTATGTTCTTGACATAAACAAATCAATGCCTTCTCATGATTTTGTTTCCAAACAAAAGTAGCTTTTGCATGAAGAAAGCTCCGTAAATGGTCCACAAAGGAGGGAAAGAAACATGTCTTCTTCATTATGATCGGATGGTTTCTTGAATTGTCATGATTCATCAAAAGGAAAATTTTGTTTAAATTGTAATGGGTTTTGTGGGATTCTTAACGAAATTCTTATGTACTGGGTTTTTTGGTAATTGGGTTACAATGTAATGGGTTCTTAATGTAATGGGTGTTGATTGGGAATATTTTTTATGTGGTAAATGTATTGGGACATCCATGAAATTTGGTTGATGTTGGAAAGAGTCAGTTCCCCACTTCAATGATATGTAATCAAGTTGGTCAAAGTAATTGAGTCGGTCTTGTAATGAGTCAGTCTCTTACACAAGCTATAAATGGGGGTTTTCTTCTTGGTTCTTTCCCACCAGTATGCTCACCTGAACCAGGGTTTTGTAAAAAATATTATTATTAATATAATTATAGTGGTCCTCCACTTTTGCTTAAAAAAAATATAGTGTTAACCTTATACTTTTCCTCTCGATTACAATATCTCTCAAAATTTAGCCTGAAATGAATAAATTGACAAGATACGAAGGCTACATATCAAACTTTATGGTTTATATGGGTAAACACACAAAAGTTGTTTACAATTTGAATGAGGAAGGAAAACTTGTAAAAAATGACCCCATGCCAAAAAATTTCATTTTGGGGGTTCAAACGAACTTGTTGGTTCAAATGAACCAAAAAAGGGTTAGAGTGAACCCATTTAATGCATGCACAGACAAAAAGCAAATGAAAACCCCTTTTGGGAAGGGTTTGATGAACCAGGGTTCAAATGAACTGGTTCGCCCAACCTCTGTGTGGTTCGATTAAAACGCCCTTTTCCTCGATTTTTGACCTTGTTCACAAAAAAATCAAAATTTTGCACTTTGAGCTTAGTTCTAACATGAAAATGGTAGAGACTTCATAGATCCAACTAGAATCAAGTAGTCCTAAGAAGCTACCAACTAATATAATTTGAATATGTTTTGGTTTTATTATGTATTTGTTTTTTTAGTTTTATTAAACATAGGTTTTTCACCCTAAAATCAAGCTCTCTGCTTTTGCACATGTGCAAAGATAGCGATTATCAAAAAAAAAAATTGAAAAATATGAGTGCACCAGATATTGAAGTCCTTGATCCAACAAAAAAAAAGTTTGAATTTCGATACATACAAAAAAAGTTACACATTATACTATCACACTATGTCTGAATTGTAATTGGTTTGACTTCGAAACTTGATTAAAGAAAAAATATTCAATAAAAAACTATCTAACCAAGTGGAAGCACTAGATATCGGAGTTACAAATCTAAATTCGAAAGAATTAGAATTTTATCCTTCATGGAAAAAAAGTTATGCGCTATACGGTGAGCATCACTTTTTAAAAATGTTGTTTTCTGGAAAAAACCTAGTTTTCAAGGGAGATGGAAAAAGAAGTGCAATTTGATTCTGAAAAAATTAAAAACAATATATTTAGAATCTATAGAAAAAAATGTCACGAAACTCTAATTTGCATCATCTTCAAATTCCTCATGGTTTAGCCGCTATAGGTGCTCGAAAGTGAAGATTTAGTTAAAAAAATAATTTTAGTGTCCAGTTTGGCCAAAAATTGTAAACCACTATTGTGGGATCACCCATATGCTGCCATTGGCACTATTATTCATCGAAAATCATCCAATCTCCGTAGTTGCTTAGGTGCTTAAATTTTTTTCTATGTTTCTTATAGGCTTTGAAAATAAACAGATTTCTTTAATTTTCTCTATTTTAATTTGGTTTATCTACAAATTGAATACTTATTGATTATTTTTTCTTAAAAAATCTCTTCGTTGCTCATGTGTGTAGGTCTGAAAGATGATGAGATTTACAAACTAATATTTTTAAAGCAAATTTTACTTCTACAATGCCCATATACATGTCTCCATTTAGCACAAGACTATACGTTTTTACTATATATTTATATATATATATATATATTCTTTTGTAAGATCTCTGCTCACTAAACATAAATAAAATAAGGTAAATAAAGCTTGTAGCTCAAACTTAGGTCTTCAACAAAATAATCTAATTCAATTTAATTTATTCACTCCTATCCACAACTATATTGAAATTGATTTATGACAGATCTACTGATATGAGAAAGCACAACAACAAACGAAACACTTAAGGAAAGGATATATGGCAACTATTAAGTTGTATATAACATAAAATTGTTTGAAAAAAGAAGTTTTAAACCCTCCAATGATAGGTTTCATTAGATGTAACTTTACATGGAACTTCTACCATCACTACAATTTACATTAAGATATTTAAATTAAAGATATTGCTAAACAAAACAAATTGGTTTTGTTAGATGTAAGTTTAAATTCTTCGAACACAATTGCAATTTATATCTAAGAAAAAAAATTAAGTTTGTCAATGATTGCAACATATACAAAAAATAGATTTATTTAAAGGATGTTGAAACTTCCCACAAAAGAATATAAATTGATATAATCAAATATTTTATAATGTTGCCAACACTTTTCTTGCCTAGCTCAAAATGGTGCTTTGAAAAACTGTTGGAAATATTATAAAAAAATTGATTATACCAGTTTATATTCTTTTGTTGGGAAGATTTAAATAAATCGATTTTGTATATGTTGCAATCATGGCAGACTTAAAATATTTTTCTTAGATTCACATTTGGATTATAAATTAAGGTTTGTTAAATAAAATTCTAAATATTTTTCTTCAAAATATAAAAATAGTATTCAATTGTTTCCCACTTCAATTTATCCTTTTTGTTATTTAAGTTAAAAAAAATTAAATCATACTCCCTAATTCATTATTAAAAAATTATTTCTGCTACTTCAAGTGAGAAAGGAATCTTATCTAATTTTTTTGTAGGTAAGAGGGGAAGCAAAGTAATTTTGTAAATCAATTTGTAAAAGAAAGAGAAAAAACTAAAAGAAAGAGAAATTTCAATGGATTTGAGGGCTGCAATGGCACCTCAATCAATATATACATACAACACAAGAAGTGGACAGCATTTTGATGTCACAATATTATATTTTTTTAAATATTTCCACAAAAAAATTAAAAGGAAGAGGAATTTTAATGGATTTGAGGGCTGCAATGGCACCTCAATTAATAGATAAAAAATGCATTGTTTGGATTTGAAAAGAAATTTTAAATAAAGTATGCATGAATTATTTAGAATGTACTTGATATGAGCTTGATTTCACACAATGCCTCAAATAAGGTTTTTATCAAAAGTGTGATGGAAGCAGATTCATGTACATGCAACGAACCTAGTAAACATGCAAACAAAATATTAGAAGTTCTTTCACAAATATTTAAAAATACTCTATGGAATTTCTTAACCAAATTGAATTGCATACCTCATTCAAATTGTCTCTATAGAAACAAAAAAGCCTACACAGATTTCACCCAAATAAAAATGTAAAATAGTGAAACTCTGTCAATGCTCAAACCCGTCTCCAATAACAATTTAAAATGTTTACCATTGTTTTACAGCCAAAAATTGAATAGAAAAAGAAAACTAAACTTAGCTGGTTAAATCCAACTGTTTGAAAAGGAATTCAACAACAAGTCCCTAATTCTTCTTGACACTGGTAATGCTTTCCAAATAAATATATATAAAAACAATAAAGTTATTTCTCCCCGACCCAGTCTAGCATTAGTTGCATCCCTAGAATCTATGATAATACTAAGCAAATTAACCTATACAAAGCTCCACTAAATACTAAGTACGAAATCTTAAATCTGGGTAGTTGATTTTAAAATTTGAAATACTAATCTACAACCATAAATAAAATCACAAAACCAATACTAACATAAATGAAGTGAAACAAAACAAATAAATATAGAATATTAAAACAATTTAATGAAGTATTTAAAATAAATACGTATAATTTAATCTATATAAGATTATCAATAACCTAAATATGATTTTATTTCCTTCTTAGATTCAAGGCTGATGGTGAACGTTGTACAATTGTCAATAGATGCAACCTTTTCATTGGTTAATATTCCAAGATTTGCTTAACCTTCCAAGCTTTGAAGCTTTGATTCCTCTTCTATCTCCTTAAGCCTCTTCCAATCTTAACAGGTGAACTTATCAAAGTACATTTCTCATCACTTTATGAACTAGGTAGCACATTTTCATGTTGTTTTGAGATTGTATAGGGCTCAAGCATTATATTTTCATTCTTTTTGTGTGTTTTTTGATTTTCTTTTTCAATCAAGGTATTCAAGGTAGGGATTTACTGAAGTGGGTATAGCCTAATTAATCCTGGGGAATCCGAAGTTGGCCACAGTCATCCAAGTTGCATATCACAGAGGTTTATTTAATTTTAATTTTTGTGGGCGTTTATCCTTTCAACCAAATATTTAAAGTCCTCCTAGGTTTTTGAACCCAATGGTAAACATAATCAACCTGATTCTACTATGTGATTAAGTTGAAACTCACACAGATTTTTAGGTCTAGGTTATTGGTAGAAATACATTTGATAGTTACCCACTAGCTAAACCCCAAAAGAACTCTGAAATCAATGGGTTGAAAAAGAACAATTGAATCCTACACTTCAAACTAAATAGATATCCACAAAAATTTCCACATCCGCCCTAAGATTCACATTGAAATAGGCTACAATGATAAATGTAAAATAGGGTCAGAATCTTACAAGCTTGATGGCCACTTCTTCGTTGGTCTAAATATTGGTGATAGTGGTTCCAAGCACTGTGAGAACACCACCAATATTCTAGAGAAGGCGTAGGTAAACCGCCACTACCAAAGCAATGATCAGAGCATAGTGAACAAAGAAAAATAAAACCTCTTGAGGTGGTTCTACACAACAAGGGCTCTTATATTCTTCTTTAGCTTCTTCATCGCACTATAATTCCAACTAGAATTCTCAAAACCCTATTGCCTACCATAGTAATTTAGCTCGATGACATCGCTAACAAAAGGAAAATGCATGTCAAATGAGGGAGGGAAAAGGAAAATGAATGAAGAGAGGGAAAAAAATATTTTAGAAAATGTGTTTTTTTTATTGTCTTAATTTAAGACAATTAGAAAATTAAAAATATAATTTAAACATAAAATATATATCTAAGACAAATTAATATTTTGTCTACTCTATGTAGTAATGCAAAGAGTAACATATCATCATTCATTTTGGCTCACCTTTTTCCTTACGCTTGGGGGGCGAGGGGTTGGGTAGCCTTGTGTTAGGTGCATTCCTTCTTGGGATCCCTTTGTATCTCCTTAAAATGTTAGTGTAGCAAGTACACTAACATTTTAAGAGGGGCATATAGTCTACCCACACATTTCTTGCATAAAAAATGGTCCCCTCTTAGTAATGATAGCATACATCTATGAAGTGTGACCTTGTTAATCAAAGTGTGGCCTTCTTTCTTTATGTTAGTGTCTCCTCTGTGGTGATATTAAGCTTGATATCCCATGAGAGTGTGACGTCTCTTGGAATATTTCATTCCTCTTGGTGGTAATGTTATGGCTAGTATTCCCTAAGGTATGATTTTCTATTCCTCGACTTGTCCTCTCTTGGTGGTGATATCATGTGTGATATCCTCTAAAGTGTGACCTTTCATGGATTGACCAAAGCTCCTTTGTTGTTTTGTCACCTTTTGTGGTGGTGTTGTAACAACACCCCTTGAGGTATTGGCCTTATCTTGTCATTTTTTTTGCACCCCCTGAGGTGAGTTGTGGTCATCCCTTGAGACATTAAACTTTAAGTACCCCTAGAGGTGAGTTGTGTTCATCCCTAGAGATGTTAAGCTTTATGCACCCCCTAAGGTGAGTTGTGTTCATCCCCTAAAATTTTAAACATTGTGCATCCCCTAAGGTGAGTTGTGTTAATTCCTCATGTCATTAAACTTTATGCACTCCTTGAAGCAATATTTTGCAAGATATTTCATGGATTCAACATAATGGAGCTTATTGGGTCATGAACTTGAGCACCCCTTTTTAACATGGCCAGCTAGCATAACATACCTTTCTTTCCAGTGGAACCATTTGTTTCATGGGTGTTTAGCATAATACACCTTGCTATTCTTATGGAACCCATCATATTACATGGTCACCTAGCATAACATAGCGTAATAGTCAATAGATCCATCTAGCTCATGAGTGATGTGACATAACATAACTTTCTAGTGATCATGGGATCATTCCTTTATTTGATGAATGGTATTTGGTATTTGAGACAATTTAAGACTGAGGTCTCTTTTCCTTACCGACTCAAACCCTTTTAGTACTAACCTTGTGTTTTGTTGCATGCCTTTTTTTGTATCTTCTTCATGTTTGCATTGTGTTTGCATCATTTTTGTTTTCATTCTATTATCATTCATATGTTATGTTATTTCAATTTTTTTCTTTGTGTATGCTTCACACTTTCCAACATGTATGTTTGTGTATTTTGTCTTGTTGTATATCATACATGTGCGTTTCTTTGTGCTTATGTTGTATTTCCATGGGATCTTGGATCTCGGGGGGCTTGTGCACTCGCCCCTAGATCCTGTCATCTTATCTTTTCAGCATTTAGACAATCAGACCCCTCTTGACATATTTTTCTACTTTAGTGTGAGTCTAAGCATAAGTTCATACTCTCACTAAAGTGGGGGCTAAATGTAGCATCGAAAATTGTCACCCTTAACAATTTCACACTATGTTTTGTCCCCCTTAATTTATTGAACCTAATTGAGCATCTAATTTCCTAAATTATACATTTCAAGGCCTATTTTACTACTTTTTGAGAAATTGCAAGCATTGAACGAATACACCTAGTTATGGTTTTTCCCCAGATACTCAGTGTCTTGAAAAATAGGGCTAGGACCCATGTGCCCTGGGAATATGGTTCCCCCTATTCTATCGAGGACCAATTTTAGTATGTCTATGTTGGTATTTTAACATTCAAAATTTAAATTACATTGTTGGCTTTTGGGATTTAATTTTCCAGAAATTAACATAATTGCATATAAATACCTAGTTATTACATCATTTGAAATCTAACAAGCTAGAGGTGAACATTAAGAGAATTCAAGAGCAACATTTCAGGGATTTATTGTAGCAATTCAAGATCTGACATCATGTCAAATCCTATGTGTATTCATATTATCACTGTTTTGTGAAGGCTAACACTTTACTAGGTCTCCAAAACATTCAAGCAAGCAAGATCCCATACCTTGAGGTGATGTGCATGACTTTTATCCTTCAAGGAAGTCATTGAAGGGTGATGAGTTGCAGAACTTTGTGATTTCATCATTCCTTATTCATTATCATTTTATCATTAACATTGCCATTGTGGAAGTGGAAACACTTACATGGGGTTTGACAAAGAAAAGCCCTTAAATAGCCCAAAATTTTCCCTCTCTTTGAATGTGTAGGTTTTAGGTTTGAAGAGGATTGAAAGAAGCTTGAAGACAAATTGTTCTTTGTTGCAACCAAAGCCCTACATCTTGTCAACTCATGAAAACTCACATAATTATCGGATAGTGTTTCTATAACTTTGCAAGTGGAAACATGAGCCTCATATTTGCCACCAGAGGACCTCAAAAGTAGATCAAGACACCCCTACAAGGACTCATACATCCTTGGGTATATAATTCCTCCTATGCACATAAACACCAACTTTTTTGGGCAAGTACATAGTCCTTTGCACTTCCCAAATCTGCTTGTGAATTGTTGTTTCAATTTGTGCATTGTCCGGATCTTGCATTTAGTGCACATAGTCTAATTAGGATAATCAAGGAAAATTACATATCATCCATTTCCAAAGCTCAAAAGGATCAAATCTAATTCCGATTGACTCACCTTCGTGATTGAAAGTCAATGTATGCACTTTGTTGATTTGCATCCTAGTATACCTTTGAAAAAGGCCAAATTGAATCTTAAGTTTTACACTCTAAACTTGAGGACCACCTTTTTCTATGTTACAATTTCTTTTTTATTTTTGTCAATATTTATTACATGAAGTGACACATTTTTTTTACTCCTAGCACTTATTGCTTTTGAGACTAGTTCCTAAGGAAGTGATTACAACTACTAAAGGCTTCTGGTTATTCTAATTAGGTATTCCCTTCAAAGTTTGATAATGATTTGCTGATGTTGGTATTAGACTTAACTAATTATTCTAGGAAAAATATGAAATTGAGAAACAATTAAGCTAAATGCAAGTCAAAGGGGTGAAGCCTTTATCTCTTCCTGAAATGGAAAATTTGTTCAATACTCTTCAAAAAAGTGTTTCTCCAGGCCTTGCAAGTAAACTTTTGTAAATATTGGTAGGTGTTTAGTAGTTGATTGGTATAGATTGATTATATTTATGATGGAAATATTTCATGCAGGATCCCAACCCTAACAATTTGGTTGCAACTATTACATTTTATTTTGAAGCTACTAAAGCCATTCTCTACTTGGTACATGACTAACTTTTCATAATGGGTCATATCATTTTTTTTTTAATTTGCTAGAAAAAAAATCATGCTTAAATGCTATGTTTGATGCCTCATATTAGAGTTGAAACAGATCCATCTGGAAAAACCCAATTACAGATGACTGCTGCATCAAGTGATCCAAACACGACTTTTGAGTAAGTTTTTCTTTGGGAGATTTGTTGAGATAAAATTTTCAACCAACTTTGCTCCAGGCATTATGCTTTGAACTAATTATTCTATAATGTTTTTTTTCACTTTAGGTTTAAATAATTTATCAAAGAACCACTTGTATACATTCCTACAACTCCCCCTATAGCTCTGCCTACACCAACACTTGCTAGTTTGATTATAGTCTTTCAAAAGAAAGCTTGGAGTATCCATACAAGATTGAGAAAAGAGAAAACCAAGTTCCATGAGGAAGAGCATCATGTTACTATCTTAACATACCTCTAAGTCTACATACATTAAAAGTAAGAATTAAGATTGAAATTATGGCATATGAAGGTTACGTAAATGTTGCTCAATCTTGACCATTGGTAGGAAACACGTATGGAAAGTAAGAATTGAGATTGAAATCCTTGCATATGAACCTTAAGTAAATGTTGAGAGTGTTGACCACTAGTAGGATTAGCTCGATGTATATATGATTTTATCTAATAGTAACAATTTATATACTAATTTTTGACAAATCATGTGTTCACTTGATTTGTAAGAGATGCTCATTATTTGACTATGATAAAAAATATATTTGTAAATGAGATATACTATAGAAGTTGATTAAGAAACAATTTTATTTTATTTCTTATGTAGATAAAATGTCTAATAATTTTCAATACTTCATGCAAGGTTAAAGTGGAGTAGAATATCATTGGCATATGCTTGGTTTGTACCATTATTATATTTCTTAACATGCACTTTGTGTTTTATTTCACTGTACACAATTTTATATAGGAATGTGGGGAAGGGGAGAGACATGCAACACACATTACTATCAAGTATTTGTGTGAACTCATGCCACTAAAAATTGCTACATTAGTGGTACCATAATGACATCATCTTCTCTTGGCCTAACTTAATCACTTCCTCTAAGTTATGTTGAGCAAGAGCTCTACCTATTCACACATAAAACTCATGTTGCTAAAAATGGTCACTTTGGTGGTATCATAAGAGAATTATTATGCCCTAGCTCCACACTATATGGTACTACCATACTTCTACTTTTCGATGGACTGTTATGTTTATGTAAACCTTTTAGGAATCTTTGAACTCATTAGGAGTTAGGAAGGAAATTTTAAGCATTGTTAGTTGTTATAGAATATTTATGGACATGTGATAAAATTTTCAGTTCGTGTAGTGATGAAAATTCCACTCTATTAGGAAAAAAAACTTGGTAGTTGTTTCATAATTGTTGTGGTAGTTTCAAAACTAGCATGATAGTTACTTTTCCTAGCAAAATTGACAATTTCACATCGTGGCATGAAAAATCCCCTTTTGACATTGCCACCCTACATAGATATGTCTTCTAAATTATGTTATATGTCACCATGAAGTCTTTTAATATCTTTATGGATTGTACCTCCACAATACAAATGGTTTTGGTTAATAAATGCTATGAAGACTCAGAAAATAAGGGATGGCCCTCTCAATGAATGACTTGGTTGCCACACAACCTTGCATCACCTTAACTAAGAACTTGAAAAACTCTCTAACAATCTAAAGGCGTTTGAATTTTTAAAGTGGAAGCTAGGGGTTGTGGTGAAGAGGAGAGTCATGCAACATGTACTTTAACTATTAGATATTTGTGTAAACTCATGCCACTAAAAATTGCCACTTTAGTGGTGCCATAATGGTGCAGGAGCACCTTGCTCACAAATGCCTTCAAAAGGCTAAATTTCAAAAATTGAATCTTTGAATGTAAAATGCATGTAAAATCATTTTAAAAGGTCTTGGGTGGTTATATTTTAATATATTTAAAGTCACTAAGGGGTTGGTTGAGTCATTTTGTTGCAAAAGTTGCAAAACATGTAAAATTGTAAAAGTGCAAAATGTGAACAAAAGCAAGAATATGAAGGGTCAATTGGTTGTAAAGGGTAGTTAATTAGTTGGAAATGAAGGGGAAGTAATTATTTATGTTGTAATCATATATTTAAGCCTTGGAGAGGCGAACCAAAGGAAGGCAATGTAAATTGGAATCAATTTTGTCAATTTCAATACCTTGTTTTGAAGTTTTAACAGTTTTCTCTCTGTTTCCAGACCTTGTACGGAATAGTACAGCATGGAAACTTTGTAAAAGTAGTTTTATGGTGTAGGTTATTGAATAAACTTTCCATTGGTTCAAGTCTCATTCATTTTCATTGAGTAATAAGAAAGTTATGATGATTTTTGTGTAGGCAGGCAGTTCAGAAAACGTTTTTCAGAAATTGTAGTTCAAAAAACATGTTAGTACGCACAAGTACGGAATGATACGGACCTAAAACTTGGATATATGGAAATATATTGATGTGGTGAACAAACTTTATTTTTACCAGTAATTTTTATAATGTCATTTAAGGGGTCAAACAAGTCATTTCCTAAAAACTGTTCTGAACATAGGGTTTTTGGGGTTGCATACAAAAAATGTGATTTCTTCTAATTTGTAAGGTGGAAACTTCTAAAAATTTGTGGAAAGATTCATTTTGAGGTGTTATTACTATATCCAAGGTTTTGGATAATTTTAATAAGTTTTTCTATGTTTTTGGTGATGCCCTAGGCTGCCCTAGTTGTTAAAATTGCATGTTTTGGGTGAATTTGAGAGGCTCAAACATGGAAAAGTGTGAAATCTTTTGGGGAAGCAATTTTTGATGATTGTTTGAGTTTGTGCAGATATATTCTAGTATGATTGAAGGTTTGAAAAGTTGGTATGAGGTTTAGAAAACCTACTTTCTACAAACCCTCATTGAATAGAGCTTTGTTCAAGCCTTGAGTATGGGTTTTTGTATTTGTTGCTTTAATAGATGATTTTTCTTGAGAAAGATGATTGAATTGATGGTTTTATGAGTTGATTCAATGCTGCCTCTATTTATTTGTGGTTTTGAAGTTGATTTGATGGTACATGCTTTGTTATATTGGTCTCTTTGGAGCCTTATTTCTCAAGAATGAGTAGTTGAAATTGCCTCAAAGAAAGAGTATTATATTTCATGAACTAGGTTGGATGTTGTGAACCTTTGTCTCTGCATCAAATTGGTATCAGAGCTAGCTGATCTGGGTTGTTGAGTTATTGTTATTGAGTTTGGTTGTAAGTGTTTGGTCCATCTAATTGCAAAGAAGAAAAAATATGAGTTGTGTGTTGGCAGACGAGGAAAGGTCTGTGGTCACCATCCTCCAATGGAGATTAAGCTGGGTAGAAGGTGCACAGGAAAAGAGAGAGAGGCATCTTCCAGGATCTGTTGTTGGGTAGATGGATGGCTCGTTGAGTTCATGTTTGAGTTTGTGTTTGCAGGTTAAAGAGAGATGGATAGTTTTCTGAAGAAGCACTTGAGTTTGCAGCCTAAAGAGTACTCCACTGATGGGAGTAGATGAGAAGTTGAACAAAGGATTGGTTAGAGAAGACAAGGAAAAGACAAATGAAGATGAAGAAGGAACAAAGAACAATGAAGATTAATTTGTTTCATAGGTACAAGAATGTTTCCAAGGGACTTGGAAAGTTTTGCTGGTTGGTTGTATGGTGCAGGAGCACCTTGCTCACAAATGCCTTCAAAAGGCTAAATTTCAAAAATTGAATCTTTGAATGTAAAATGCATGTAAAATAATTTTAAAAGGTCTTGGGTGGTTATATTTTAATATATTTAAAGTCACTAAGGGGTTGGTTGAGTCATTTTGTTGCAAAAGTTACAAAACATGTAAAATTGCAAAAGTGCAAAATGTGAACAAAAGCAAGAATATGAAGGTTCAATTGGTTGTAAAGGGTAGTTAATTAGTTGTAAATGAAGGGGCAGTAATTATTTATATTGTAAGCATCTATTTAAGCCTTGGAGAGGCGAACCAAAGGAAGGCAATGTAAATTGGAATCAATTTTGTCAATTTCAATACCTTGTTTTGAAGTTTTAACAGTTTTCTCTTTGTTTCCAGGCCTTGTACGGAATAGTACGGCATGGAAACTTTTTAAAAGTAGTTTTATAGTGTAGGTTATTGAATAAGCTTTCCATTGGTTCAAGTCTCATTCATTTTCATTGAGTAATAAGAAAGTTATGATGATTTTTGTGTAGGCAGGCAGTTTAGAAAACATGTTAGTACGCACAAGTACGGAATGGTACGGACATAAAACTTGGATATATGGAAAGATATTGATGTGGTGAACAAACTTTATTTTTACCAGTAATTTTTATAATGCCATTTAAGGGGTCAAACAAGTCATTTCCTAAAAACTGTTCTGAACATAGGGTTTTTGGGGTTGCATACAAAAAAATGTGATTTCTTCTAATTTGTACGGTGGAAACTTCTAAAAATTTGTGAAAAGATTCATTTTGAGGTGTTCTTACTATATACAAGGTTTTGGATAATTTTAATAAGTTTTTCTATGTTTTTGGTGATGCCCTAGGCTGCCCTAGTTGTTAAAATTGCATGTTTTGGGTGAATTTGAGAGGCTCAAACATGGAAAAGTGTGAAATCTTTTAGGGAAGCAATTTTTGATGATTGTTTGAGTTTGTGCAGACATATTCTAGTATGATTGAAGGTATGAAAAGTTGGTATGAGGTTTAGAAAACCTACTTTCTACAAACCCTCATTGAACAGAGCTTTGTTCAAGCCTTGAGAATGGGTTTTTGTATTTGCTGCTTTAATAGATGATTTTTCTTGAGAAAGATGATTGAGTTGATGGTTTTATGAGTTGATTCAATGCTGCTTCTAGTTATTTGTGGTTTTGGAGTTTATTTGATGGTACGTGCTTTGTTATATTGGCCTCTTTGGAGCCTTATTTCTCAAGAATGAGTAGTTGAAATTGCCTCAAAGAAAGAGTATTATATTTCATGAACTAGGTTGGATGTTGTGAACCTTTGTCTCTGCATCACATAATGATTTCATCTTCTCTTGGCTTCACTCAATTTCTTCTCCTAAGTAACATTAAACAAGAGATCTACCTAGTCACACATAAGAGACACTTATTATGCCCTAAGGCTACACTAAATGGTATTATCCTGCTCCAAGCTTTGCCTCAACAAATGTGAACACCACATTGCCAACAACTAGTGCAGTTCCCCTCTGAACCTCTTCCAAGATCTTATGTCCTAGCTGTGATTGCATTGTGTTTAACCTTAGTTCTCATTTTGGCAACTTCAAATTATCAAACCTTTACATTTAGATGTATTTTTACTTAATAAAGGTATTTAGAAGAATGTTCAATGAACACAAGTAGATTTGATGATATTGACAAAAAATCCAACTATGATAACATATGTGATGAACACAAAGGGTTGATAGATATTTTGTTTAACTTTATTTGTAACATATAAGGTTTTTGAGCATCCGAAGACAAGAAAAAAATGAGAATTGTTTGGAAAGGAGGATAAGATCTTGTCATATAAAATGAAAATATGTTTTTTTTTACTCACTCCACATGGATTTTCTTTGATTGAGGACTTCATTAGTCAATTAGCATTTACACTTACAACTCAAGTAGTGTAATGTTATACAAAATGATGATCAATTGATCAAAAGTATACTTTTGAAGTTGGTAAGTGCCTATTCCATCTTTGTACCTCGCACTTCACACTTAACATGATATTTAAAGAGATGCTTGTGTAGCACCACTATTCATTTTTTTTGTGACACTCAATAAAGAACTTGATAAGTTGAGTCATATTAGAATAGATGCTTTAGATATTTTTCATTATCATGCATTAGATGAAAAACATGGTTCTAAGCTAAAACAAGGACAATTTTAGGCCAAAGATACAAGTATAGGTGTTGGTACATGTATAGGTATAGGGACATGACCTTATGCACTCAAGGGTTCCAAGACTCACAAAACTACACTTCCTCCTTTTACATAGGTATAAGCAAGCAAAAGGAGAAGATATATAACTAAGTTTGTAACCTTTGTTTCGTTGTTAGGTATATAGGATAAACTTGTTTTAACAGTTATCATATTTGGATTTCAAGATGAGGAAACTCAAACTTAGTATTGTTAATCCTTGCTATATGTATGGCCATAATGCATCATATACAACATGTGTTGCATAGGAATCATGATGGATTTCAGATTTAGGGGCTACCGAGTATTGAAATGAGAGGAAAAATGAGATTAATCTCAAATCAAATTTCTTCCATTCACATCACATCACATTATTACATTCAATGGCTTTATATAGCCATTTAACCTACTAACTACCCAAAACCACCCAACAACTAATCTCTACTAACTAAAGTGATTATTGCATAATCACTTATGTTATTTATATTAAAATATTAATCTATGTTATGCACTATTTTCCAACACCAACCATATGGAACACATGGTTACTATTTTCTCTCTAAGGGTAGCCATACAATGAGATATTTGTGGGAAAATCTACCCTTTAAGTGTTTTGGGTGAAGGGGGTTCATTCTGATAGAGATTGATTTATTTTATGAATGTTCCCCATGCTCCATACTTATGTATGAATTTATTATCCTTTTATTATTATTCATTCAACTAAATAAATAAATTTGAGGTCACAACCCTTATGTTATAATCGAAAGTTGTGCAAAAAACTCAATTATAGCTATCAATAAAGTTGACCCTTAAACTAAATTGTGCAAGTTTGGTCAATTTATACCTTTTGATTATGTTTTATCTTTGGCTAATGAAGACACTTTAAATGACATATTCAAAATGCTTAAATTTTCTAAATGATGTGGTCTATAAACTATGATGGTTGTATTGTACAATAGTCATCAATACACATCTAAATGTAGAATTTATGAATTTTTCCCTTTAGCAATAAATTAAGTTTGAACTAGAAAGAAAATAAGAAAAAAACATTGTACCTTAAAGAACCATAATTATGGAAGAAACTCTAGTAAAAGTTAGGTAAATCACCTTCTTATCCACTATTTCAATGTGAAATATAATCTTAGGCCTTTTAGGTGCATAAATTGCTTAAAACAACTAATTTTTGTTTATAAGAATCTCTTAGACATAATCCTCTAACTTTGTTTTCTCTGGGGCATTTATATTGGACTATTATGCTTGTACAAACTTATTGAGAACCTTGGAACTCATTAGGATTCATGAAGGAAGGAAATTTAAAGCACTATTGGGTATTACAAAATATTTTTGGACACATGAAATTTCACTTTGTGTAGTGACGAAAATGCCCCTCTAGTAGGAAACCACCTTGGTGGTGGTGGTTTCACAATTGCCATGGTAGTTTCAAAACTACCACAATAGTTACATATTAATTGTCTAGAAAAATCAATAATTGTTTATTATGCCATGAAAAATCTAGTTAACCTTATTTTTCTCCCTATAATTGTGTATTATGCCATGAAAAATCTAGTTAACCTTATTTTTCTCCCTTTTGGCACTTGCACCCTACACAAATGTGTCTTTTGAATTATGTTACACTTTACCATGAAATATTCTAATCCATTTATAGATCATACCTCCACAATACCAAAGCGTTTTGCTTCTAAAAGCTATGAAGACTTAGAAAATGAGGCATGGCCCCCTCAATGAATGATATGACTACTACTCACCCTAGAACCAAGAAATTGAAAAAAATTGTCCAACTATCTTAAGGTGTTTTATTTTTTAAAGTGATTGAACTTGTTGAAGGAACACCATTAAAACTATTTTCTCCACTCAATAATGAACAATCTTGGAGCTTTTTCTTTACATTCTCCTTACTTGAAGATTCAAGATCTTGGGTTGCTACTCCTTGCCCTTGTAAGAATTCAACATGGAGCTATGACCACCCTTAAGCAAGTGATACTTGGTTACCATTAGGTGATAAATATTTTTTTGGTCATACAAGTAGGGGCTATCAAATATAACTCCACATATATCCATAGGCACAACATCTACAACCAATTCATAAAAAAAAATCAAGCTAACAAAAAAAATTAATTTATATTGCTTATTAATGGACAAACAAGTGCTCTCTTCGATTAAACTAAAAGCATAAGGTTTGGGGTGTTAATAAAATTTCAAAACCAATTATTTTCTACTAATTCTCATGAATGAGGTTATGTTGTGAATAGCAATTGAAAAGTGTATCAACTTTAACATACTTGAATATAATTTTAATCCTAGATAACTTTGATTGCCTCTTTTCCTCCTATGCCATGAGATTAGACCTAATACCTTATTTGTAGTGTAATAAATTTTGGATTCAACCTCTAAATTACAATCAATGATAGTTCTCTTTCTAATAATGGTAGGCACAACTATTTTCTTAAATTTTACCTTTTTGCTATGGGAAATATGATGGATGTAGCTTCCAACAAGTTTCATTTTTATGATCATTCACATCATAATGGCCTCAATACATTGTAGGCTTTCCTTTAGTATTTCTAGCACTCACCTTGTTTTCTTGTTCATGGTTCCTTTTGTATTTAGAAGGATGGGCTATCTACTTCAAGATAGTGAGCATGTGCCCACACTTTGTCATTTCCATAACTTAAAGAGAAATGTAGGCATACAACAATGTTTATGAAGGCCTCTAATATATTTGATCAACACCTCCTTTTTTTTCACATCTTTGTCATGTGGAAAAACCTTATTTGAAACTAACTATTGTGCTCTTGCGCACTCACTAATTTTTTTTTCAAAAAATATGACTCCATACATCTTCCATCTCTATGACAAAGTGGGTAATTTTTTTTTAATCAAATTTTCAAATTGATCCTAAGAACTGATAAGAGATTTTTTCCTTTCTTAAATCCATAGTATACAAGAGATATTCAATCCAAGTTAAAGCATGCTTTTCCATTTTTTATCTAGAAAGGGAAATATTTTATTTAAAACTAGGATAATTCATACTTTAAATATACCTATATTTGTGCCGACCAATGATAAAAATTCTCCACATTTACATCTCCTTCAAATGGATTAATTTCATTCTTTCATTCAACCTTGAATTGAAATATATTTAGTGGACTTGATTCACCATGGTATTGTTGTTATTCTTCTATTTAGTGGGCCTACTCTAGGGGTTTCACTTCGTAAACTTATCCTATATTTCCTTTGATTAGAGAATCTTAAATTATACCCCTCATCTTTATTGCTACCCTTACATTTTAGGGCATGTGCAAGAAGTTGGGTCCACAAAATATTTAATATTTTCCTCGATTTTCTGAATTATCACAGTTGGATTGAAAATTTGAAGCACTTGCACATTAAACATTAAAAAGGTCTAGTACTATTAAATTTAATATTTTGAATCTTATTTTCAAATATGTAATTTATTCTAATACCCAGATGATACAAATTAATTTTTAATAGGCATAAATAAAAACCACTTTTTAAAAGTCACTTTTTCAGGACCATACCATGCACATGTATGGACACCATAATTTGACATTTAAATAAAAGTATTTTTCTAATTCTTTTTGGGGAAAGATGTGTAATAAATTGAAGATTGATGAGGTTTTTTTTTTAAAAAAATCTAAATATTTTTTAATTAATTTTTTATTGACCATAATTATTGTTTTTGAAAACCCTCATGTATGCACCATAATTTGACCTAAACTAATTATTTAAAAAAAAAAAAATCAATGTGTAAATAATTGTTTGTAGATTGATGTCATAAATTTTTACAAGAAAATCAAAAAATTAAAAGTTAACTAACAACATCAAGTTTTCATAGTCCATGATAATGAATTGTTAATTTTCTGGATTGAAACTATGTGTATTTTTTGAATCAATGTTTTAGATCAAACTCCATGATCCATCATTGGGATAAAGTAAAATTAAAAAATACATAAACTTGATATTTCTAGTTTATGGACCAATTTCCTTATAAATTAATTAAAAAATATTAAAAAGAATCAATCATAAAAAAACTACATATATGAAAACTAGACATCATGATCTATAATGAGTTTTAATTTCAAAAAATAATTCTAAAAAAAATCCCCTTAGCCATATTGCCAAAGTTTTTCTTCTTGGCATTACCATGATCTTGTACTTTCAAGTCCAAGGCTAATGTTTAGGTTACCATGCATTTCCCAAGCCTAAAACCAAGTCAAAAAATAGGTTGGGATTTCAATTTTTTTTAGAATGGGTACCTATTTAGGCTCGGGTCCTCATTCCTTTCGAGATTTTTCTTTGCACAAAGCTTCCCCACTTTGGACCCAACTTATTACACTTACCCTTTAAAAATTTAATACCTCTCATATTAAACAACTCCTTTTGAAATATCCCCTCTTTTAACCATATATTTTAGGTACATATTATTTTGAGGACATTTTTATACTCTTATTTATTTATACCCCTCATATGTTCAATTGAACATTTCATTTCCAACACTATCACACCCAACTTGAATTGAAAAGACGAATACATTTTGATAGGAGATTATGAAATAAAATACTTTAAAATATTTTTATTTCTCTTGTGGCCTGATTAAAGCTAAACGTATAGAGATAATTTTTATTTTTTATTTTTATCTAAGTTCCTATCCCTAAGATCTAATCTCCAATCAAATCCATTCTCTTATTCTCAATACCTAATAAAAAAATATTGATACATTACCCTCTTTACCCCTAATACCAAGTGTTATCTCTATCTATTTTTTTAATTTTAGTGTCTTTAATTGCATCCTGTGGCAATTTCACACTTGCGTGTTTAGCCTGTCGCATTTATGGCGCCTAGCTGCATTTATGACAAGAACCTTATGAGTCAAAATTTCACGATTTCACAAAACTCTATTTTTCACTTCCACTATCATTGATTCTCATGTTCTTGCAGTTCATTCTCACTTCTTCTCACTCCAACTTGCTTTCTCACTCTCTTCTCTTCTACTTCTCTTCTCTACGATGAATCTCTATCGAATTTATGCCTCATCAATAGCCAAGGCTCTCTTACAAGCATTCAACATCTCATCTATCAAGCCAAGAGGGAGCCACAGACTATTGGTAATGATCTCTTGTTACATTATGTTGTCTTGTCCATTTTCTAACATATATTGTCTCATATATTTATTTGTGATACAAGTTCTCCTCTATAGCAGGGTTTTCTTTTATCACACATCTTGTCTATTTTTTTACACGTCTTTTCTATTTTCTATCTATTTGGTTGTCCATGGAGGTGGAAACACCAAAATAGGGGTTTTTTTTAGGTAAGCCCCAAAACAACCCCAACACTTTTCCTCATCCTCCTTGTGTGCAGGTCATTTATGTGAAGCTTTATTGGAGGCTTCGCAGCGTATGACCTTCCATGAGTTGATAACTTACCTTACTTTTAATTTTGTTCTATTTAGTTTGAATTCATAAAGTATTCTTCTTGTTATCATTTCCTTTTATTTTAGCTTTTTGTCAACTTAGTAAAATAGTCGGACTTCAAATTCTAGGTAGATAGTAAGATCCATGGGTTTTTGTTTACAATTCTAACTCTTTGTCCATATGAGATTCCAACGCATCCTTGAGATGACAACATGTCATGTTATTGCTTGAGTCTCGCGTTGATGTCATGTGGCTGAGAGCTAGTCAGCTTGCTCTAGAGACCTGTATAATCTGCTCTTTTGATCCCCGAAGTCCTTCATCTAAAAGTATATCAAATATTCTCTTTCAAGTAAATTTTTGAAATCTCTTTCATTTTGTACCTCTGTCACTTGAGCTTTGTACATTGAGGTGATTGAGGGCTATTTGCTACCTTCAGACCTTGTTTGTCTTGGTACTTGGGAGTAGCAAATACCCTCCACATTTAGGTGAACCTGACATGAAGCAGATCATGTTCGATCTTTTTATTTAAAATTTTAATTCTTTCGATAATGCTTTTTCTAAGGAATATTTCGATATGTTAGACGATACCTTAGATGATTTCTTAGAGGCATATTTTCCTATTCGTAGATCTCCTGGAAAATATTCTTCACCACAACCATCTACTTCATCTTCACCTATTGAAGAGTTTTTCAATGTAGTTGTAGACTTTGTAGCTCCTCAAAGGCCTAAGAGACTAGTCAATTATGTGACTCCTAAAATAATTCATTTTATTCATGGGGTCCTAGTCACTATTGGCTCACCGAACCTTTATATGATATTCTTGAAGGTTACAACTCCCTCTTACAATGATGTAGCTCATATAATACTAGAAGGAATCAATAGAATTTGAATCAACCTACTTCTTTACCACCTTCTCAACTAAGTCTTCCTCCAACACCTAAACATGTAACTAAATTACCTAGTGATTATGATCTTTTCAAGCAACCTCATGTTACTCTTGCCAAGATTTCACTAAGGGATTTTCTTTGGTCTTCTTTGGATTATTAAGGTATGCTCTAGGAATCTTTACAAAAGATCCTCTTGCCTTCTTCTACTAGGACAATAGATGTAAATGCGTTGATGGCTCATATTCATGCAGATTTGTTGAACATTACATTCTATTTGCAAGAACTCTCACCTCTAGAAGTACAAAGTAGATCCTTCAATGATTATAGTTAATATTAATAACATTGATATTAAGCCTGCTCTTGTTGACACCAATTCAGCTCTCAATGTATGTAGCATTGACCTATTACCTAAAATTAAGATTACTTCATCTTCTCTTATTGCTTCTTCTTTGTGCATTCATGGATTCAATAACGCTTGTTAGTAAACCCTAGGGATGATAATCTTTCCTTTGATTTTGGGACGAATTACTATACCCACCTTGGTCTATGTTATGTTAGGACCTTTACCTTACATAATTCTATTGGGAAGAGCCTGGATTCACACTTTTGGGGCTATAACTTCTACTTTGCACCATTGTATAAAATTTGTTTCTAATAATGAAGTAATTACAATCAAGGCTGACCCTGATGCTATACACCTTTGTGAAATGACAGTAGTTGATCTAGTCTTGGTTTCTTCTACTCTTAAATTGCATTTCATCATTATCTTCTAATGCGTTGACATCCTCTTTAGCAGTTCTTTCTTTGAAGGCTATCCTGAGATGGATGTCCCTAAGGAAGATCATCCCAAAGTGGATAATCCTAAGTCTATCCATTATATTTATTCTTCTAAATCAAATGCATGTCTTGGTCATGATTGTGGGTCTTTGGAATTTTCTGAGTTTTTCATCGGAGAGAACAAGGTTGACCTTATGATCCACCTTGACATTTCAATAGTCTCATACACATATGCCAAGAAATATGGTTGTCCTCCCATTGAGGAAAGCGATCATGCTCCTATTGATAACGATTTTTCCCCTAGTGAGGAAGATAATTGTGCTTTTGTTAAGGAGGTTGATGTTTGTAGTCCCATTAAAAAGGAAGGTGATTGTGATTTCAAAGAGGAGTATGATCTATGTTTCTAGAATGATGATCTCTATGTAGATCCTCCCCCTTCTCAAGATTTGCAAACGTGTTACGGCCTTGGCTTCAAACTTCTCTCTAAGTATGGTTATGGATGTAAGGGTTGTGAGCATAACCAACAAGGCATTCAAGTCCCTATAGAATGTATACCTCACAAGCGTAACTTGGGGCTTGGCTTTTCTCATGAATAGTCTAGGAAAAAACCATGGTGGAGTGTCAACATCATTTTTGTTGAGCCTCTCGATCTAGTCCATCCTAAATTGATTGAAATTAAAGTGGAATCTAATGGTCTAGATGTATTCTCTTTGGAGGAAGTGCTAGAAGAATTCTTAGGTTTCTACTCTCATCTGCCTCCTAATCCCCATAAATGATGATTCTCGTATTGCTTGAACAAATAAGCATACTTTGGAGAATCCATTGTGAGTGTTGATGAGAGGGATCCTTTGTCTACTATGGATGATGACATTCTTATTTCCCATCCTGAAGACCATATTACTCTCCTCAAATGAGATACTAATGATGTTTTCATGGATCCTAAGTCTTTTGAAAAGGTTATTAAGATTGGAAAGTACCTTTCTTTAGAAGAATCTAAACAACATTATTATTTGTTACATTTTCATTTTGATATCTTTGCTTGGTCATATGAGAACATGCCTGGTATTGATGAGTTTGTAGTGGTCCACAATATAATTCTATATCCTAATGCTATTATTGTTAAACAGAAGATCCATAAGATAAATCCCAAGGTCGCCTTATTAGTCAAGACTGAGATAAAGAAGCTTTTAAAAGCTAGTTTTATCCATCCTATTGACTATTCACCTTGGATATCGAATATAATTGTTGTCAGAAAACCTGACAGCCATATTCACAATTCTATTGAATTTCATGGTTTCAATAGGGCTTCTCTTAAGGATGACATTTCATTGCCTAATATTGACATTATTGTAGACTCCGCTATAGGCCATGCCTTGTTGTCTTTCATGGATGGCTTATCGGGATATAATTAGATTCATATTAACCCCAAAGATCAGTATAAGAAAACCTTCACTACCCCTTAGGGTACCTTTTGTTACTTGGTCATTTCCTTTGGGTCAAAGAATATAGGAGAAACTTACCAATGGGAAATGACCTATATTTCATGACTTTATTCACAAAATTTTAGAAGATTACGTGGATGATATTTTGGCTAAGTTTATGACTCATCAAGATCACATTGAAAATATTCATCTTATCTTTGAAAGGATTCAAATCTAGAAGATGCAACTGAATCCTCTTATGTTTGTCTTCAACATCAATGCCAACAAGCGTTTAGGATTTATTGTCTCCCACATGGAATCAAAGTCAATACAAATAAGATTGATGTAATTTTTAACATGTCTCCTCTTAAGAACATCTCTCAACTACATAGTTTGTAGGGGAAGATTCAAACAATTTTTAGATTTGTATCTCAGTTGGATGATTGTACCCTTCCCTTCAAGTGTTTGCTGAAGAAAAATGTTCACTTTTGATGGGATGATGAGTGTGAAAAACTTTTGAGTCCATCAAGAGTTATTTAGCCAATCCTCCTATCTTAATGTTGGTTGTGCAAGATAAACCCTTTTTTATTTTATATCTCTGCATCACCTTATGCCTTAGTAGCTTTGTTAGCTCAACATGATGATGATGGTAAAGAAAGAGTAGTCTATTATATTAGTTGTATTCTATTTGATTATGGAACTCATTATTTTGCTATGGAGAAAAAATGACTTGCTCCTGTTTTCACAATCCAAAAGCTATAACATTGTCTTCTTCATGATGAAACCCATGTCATTATGAAAATTGATCTTCTTAAACATCTGTTTACTAGAACTGACCTTTTGGAAAGATTGGAAAAATGGGTAATGTTTCTCTCTGAGTTTGACATAAATTTAATAAATCATAAAGTAATTAAAGGTCAAGTTGTTGCTAATCAATTGGAAGAAGCTACCTCATCCCACTCCTTCCCTAATCTGGACCTATTTCTAGATGAAAACCTTTTTCTAACAAACAATGAACTTGTATGGGAGATGTATTTCGATGGATTGAGATATCAAGTTGGCTCCAAGGTAGGTGTAGTGTTAGTCTCACCTGAAGTTAAGCTAGTTCCTCTATCTTTTTTATTGGAATTTCATTGCATCAACAACATTGCTAGGTATGAAGCTCATATCGCTAGGTTGTGTGTCGTGATGGAATTAAACATTAAACTTATCTACATATGGTGATTTTGAAATTATTGTAAATAAAATTACAAGAATGTATCAGGATAACTGGCATAAGTTATCTTAGTATCGGGATTTGGCCTTATCCTTGCTTGATCATTTCTCTTCTTTTACAATAAATGGTGTTCCTAGGAGAGAAAATTGACACACATATGCAATGGCGAGTACAACCTCCCTTTTTTCTTCAGACAATGGCATAGAAGAATACCACTTCATGGTTTACATTCTCTTCTTTCCCACTATCTCTGATCAACCTAAACCCAATGTTATAGTATGTGCTCACGTAGACTCGACGGAATGGTATTCTCACATTTATAATTATTTGAAGACTGGAAATTTTCTTGACTATGTGACTAAAAACACTCACACTCGAATAAGAAAAATTTTATTCTAATAAATTATACTATATGATGTTCTTTATCATAAATATTATAATGGTCTTCTTCTTCGAAGTCTCACTAAGGCAGAAATACCCCTTTCCCTTTAAGAAGCCCATTTGAGCTTTCGGGGTGGAAATTTTTGTGGTAAATCCTTAGTACATAAACTAATTGACATGTGATACTTTTGGAAAAAAATGGAGCAAGACTCCTTTTCCTTTGTCAAAATTTTTCTACAATATCAACAACATAGCAACCTTATTCGAGCTCTTGCTCAAGAGCTTCAAAATCATATCTCTCCTTGGCCATTTGTGAAATGGGGGTTGGATATTATTGGAAAAATATCACCTCCTTATTCTAAAGGACATGTACCTTCATCATTACCATTGTTGATTACATTACAAAATGGGTTGAAGTTGTTCCACTTTGATCCACAAACACTAAAGTGATTTGTAGCTTTCTTCTAAACAATATCATTACACATTTTAGATTGCATTCCACCCTTATCTTTTATAATGGTACTTCATTCAAGAACAAAGAGGTGAAGCAATTCCTAGAAAAAATTCATATTCAACATCATTTTTCTACACCATACTGTCCTCAATCTAATGGCCAAGTTGAAGCATCTAATAAAACTCTTGAGTTGATTCTCTGAAAAGTAGTGAATAAAGATGGTAAGGACTGGCATACTCAATTAATGCATGCCTTGTAGGCCTATCACATGAGTGTTCCTATGGCTACTAGTATAACCTTGTAAAACCTCATGTATGGTGTTGAGGCTATCATGCCTTTAGATTTAGAAATTCCATCTTTACAAGTTTCCCTTAAAGGGTTAATTGATGATGACACTTACTGTGTCAATTATTTGTATCAACTTGAGTTACTTGATGAGCGTCAGTTGCAGGCCCTCAAACATCGCCAAGCTTATTAATGATCTATTTCTAAACATTATAATCAAGGTGTTCCTTCTCGAAATTTTAAGGTAGGTGAATTTATTTTCCATGAGAATTAGAGGAATGTAAATGTTTCGCTTGATCAAAAGGGGAAGTTCAACCCTAATTGGTTAGGCCCTTACATAATCATCTTCATGTATGGTTTTGGTGTTTATGGATTGTTGACTATGGATGAAACACCTCTAAAAGAACCTATCAATGTGATGCATCTTTTTCGATACTATGCATAGTTTCTATGTGGCATACACATGATGCTCATCCTTGAGGGATAACAATTCATTATGCTATGGAATTTCTTCATTAACACATTATCTCTACATTTTTTATTATGATGTGAACATGTATATGTAATTAATTTCTAATTAGGAGTTATATATATATATATATATATATATATTTGTGTGTGTGTGTGTGTGTTTTATTATGTTGTATATCCATGTATCGTATTTGATTACATCTTTTTAAGCGATTAGATCATCATTGAATTTAATTAACAAACATCCAATCTGTGTTTATTAGATCATGATAGCATCTAATATAAATATACATCCATTTAGATAAAATCCATCACATAGCCATACATGATTTAGTAAACATACACATAAAGAACACCATGATGTCACACAAAAATCTCATATATATATCAAAATTTCATGTACATGTATCACACCACTACATCAAAACGTGGTGATTGCATATTTGTATGTTTTTGTACATAAAAATAATGTTATACAAAACAATATAATCCATGTAAAAAAATTGGCATCTGCAAAATGGGCCTCTAGCCCCTCGGTGCATGGCTCCTTGAGCCCTTTGGCAGTGATGATGGTGGAGGTGGAGGCTGGATTGATGAGTAAGTTCAAAAAAATGGGAGGCCAAAAAGGGGTCTTAAGTGGCCCACTTTTTTTAAATCAAGAAATACCACCTTGAACCTTGAGAGCTGAGGGATAGTTACACTCAAAATTTTGTTCTGGCTTTCAAGAAACAAGGATCGTCTTGCTTGAGTCTACTTTTTCTAAACACTATTTTGTTTTAAAATGATAGACATCAAGGGAGTTCAAAGAGACCACATAATTTGGTGTTATTTTTTGTCAAGAAAAAAATAGCATAACGACTTTACGGCTCCCTCAAAAGGTTAGCATATTTTTTTTAGTATTTTTCCGTCGCTTCATTGAAATTAGCTAGCACAATATGTAGTTTTATGACCAATTTTTTTTGATAAATTTTTAATGAATATTTGATTTTTACTAATTTACAAAGTAGAACACTTCCACGAAAATAGAATTTTTTAAGTTTACATTACTACCTATAAAATTTGAGAAACCCAATTTCCAAAATCATTTTTTAATATGTGTAGAGATGGAGTCTAGTTTCAAAATGTATTTACTTGAAATTTCAATGAATGGTTAATTTATACAACAAAAAGAAATACAAACTTTACTAGTTTTGCCAAAAAGACACAAAAAAGAAATTATAGATCAAAGGAAGCTTTACATTGTCAAAATGTGAAAAAAAGTACATCGTTAGATGGATAAAAGAGAGAGAACCCTAACATTACCTAGGTCTTCGTTTGTTTGACCACAGCAGAAACACATACAAAGGCTTGATGCTTAATAGAAACACAATTTTATGAAATATTACGAGAATTTGAGAAAAAAACACATCTTTGGACATTTTTGTGGGAAGGCACTCCAAGCCTTTGGGTTGGTATTCCAAAGAAAATACCAATCCTAAGGCTTGGGGATTCCCAAAGCAAGAAATAACCCGAGCGCTTTACATAACGCACTCACGTTATAATACACTTATGTTATTTCATAGTTTTGACATATTTTTTGCATTTGGGCCTAAGACTTTCCTAGCAAGATAGAGCTTGAGTGTGTTATAATGTGCTCGCGTTATTTCTTGCTTTGTGTTAAATGCTAGTCTATTAAATATATGTATATATATATTTGTGTATTTGTATCTATGTATGCTTGTATGCCATGCATAGTTTAAGGGTTGACGTATGGTTTTAGGGGTGGGAGGGAGAGACTTGAGAGAGGGAGAGAGAGAGAGATTAGGGTTTAGGGTTAAAGGGTTGACATATCAAGGGTTTTTGTAGTATAGGATTGAGGGATTAGTGTTTAAGGCATAGTGTCTAGGGTTGAGGGTTTAGGGTTAAGTGAGAGACCTAGATGGCTAAGGGAGGATGGATGGCTAAGGATAGAGAGAGAGAGAGAGAAGAAACCTATAGAAAATCAACATTTTCATAATGCGAGTGTGTTTTGAAGAAGTTGAGATGTAACCATTTGTATAGCAACAAAAAACATGCTCACGTTATAATGCGAGCACATTTTGGCTTGCTCTAAAAGTGGTAAAAATTTCAACACACCTGTGATGTCACACAAAAATATCATATATATATCAAAATGTTGTGTACATGTATCACACCACTATATCAAAACGTGGTGATTGTATATTTGTATGTTTTTGTACATCAAAATAATGTTTTACAAAACAATATAATCCATGTAAAAAATTTGGCATGTGAAAAATGGGCCTCTAGCCCCTCGGTGCATGGCTCCTTGAGCCCTTTGGCGGTGACGATGGTGGAGGTGGAGGCTAGATTGATGAGTAAGTTCAAAAAAAGATGGGGGGCCAAAAAGGGGTCTTAAGTGGCCACTTTTTTTTTTTCTGAAATCCAAAGAAATACCCCACCTTGGACATGAAATTGAGAGGATAGTTACACTCAAAATTTGTGACTTACAACAAAGAGAAGCAAGGATGTCTTTGCTACACGAGTCTACTTTCTAAACTACTATTTTGTTTTTAAAATGGTAGACATTAAGGAGTTCAAAAGAGGGGGCCACAAAATTTGGTGTTTTTTTGTCAAAAAAACATAGCATAACAACTTTTGTGGCTCCCTCAAAAGGTTAACATATTTTTTTTAGTATTTTTAAAATTGCTTCATTGAGAAATTAGCTAGCAATATGTAGTTTATGACCAATTTTTTTGACCAAATTTTTAATGAATATTTGATTTTACTAATTTTTCAAAGTGAGAACACTTTCTAAAATAAATTTTAAGTTTATTGCTTATCCCTATAAAATTTGAAAAATAATTTAAATCATTTTAATATGTGTAGAATGGAATCTAGTTTCTAAAACTGTAATTTATTTGAAATTTCAATGAATGATTAATTTATAACAAAAAAATATCAAACACTAGTTTTTGCCAAAAAAAGACACAAACAAAAGAAATTATAGATCAAAGGCTTTACATTGTCAAAATGTGAAAAAAAAATTACATCATTAGATAGCTAAGAGAGAACCTAACATTACCCAGGTCTTCGATTTGTTCAACCTTGAAACACATGCAAAACCTGATGCTTAACAGAAACACAATTATGTGAAATATTACAAAATTTGAAAAAACACATCTTTGGACATTAGGAAGGCACTCCAAGCCTTTGGGTTGGTATTCCAAAGCAAATACCAATCCTAAGGCTTGGGGATTCCCAAAGCAAGAAATAACGCAAGCGCTTTATATAACGCACTCACGTTATAACACACTTATGTTATTTCATAGTTTTGACATATTTTTTGTATTTGGGCCTAAGACTTTCCTAGCAAGACATAGCTTGAGTGTGTTATAATGTGCTCGCGTTATTTCTTGCTTTGTGTTAAATGCTATTCTATTAAATATATGCATATATATATTTGTGTATTTGTATGTATGTATGCTTGTATGACATGCATAGTTTAAGGGTTGACATATGGTTTTAGGGGTGGGAGGGAGAGACTTGAGAGAGGGAGAGAGAGAGAGATTAGGACCTTTAGGGTTTAAGGGTCGACATATCAAGGGTTTTTGTAGTATAGGATTGAGGGATTAGTGTTTAAGGCATAGTTTCTAGGGTTGAGGGTTTAGGGTTAAGTGAGAGACCTACATGGC
>VDFB02385320.1:53131-68127 GCA_007258455.2 Sequoia sempervirens | reverse complement strand
CAAACAGCCCACTACCTTGTCAATTCTACCGCATTGACAGGCTAGTGAGCTAGTGAACTCACTAGCTTGTCTATGGTCCCACATTTTGCATACATGTCTACCAATTTTTTTTTCAAGCAATTCGCATGCCTTTTCCACGCTTTCTTTTTGTTCCTATCTTGCAATCATGGTGCATTCCACGACTACAATTCTTAAGGAATTCCATCACAGGGCCCGGGTGAAATTAGTAACCTAGTGGGTTATTTGGCTGGTCTGAGAAATGAGGTCCATAGTGGTACATCACCGGTGGGACCCCATTTCTTGGACCCATTTTTTCAAACAACCCACTACCTTTCCAATTTCATGGTGATGTATCAAATTTCTTCTAGTGTTGACTAAGCTATGTGCCTTTCACATGTACATTTTACTTATTTCAATGCTCTACTTCTTATTTTATTTAACTTGAACTCTTTATTCTGATATTTACTTATTCTTCCATTCTATCATGTTGAAGAAGTAGAGAGCTGCAAACATTATAGATAGGAAAAATCGTATAAATTTTTGTCATGCTTTGTTAGCTTAAAGAATGTGATTTCTTATGTATTCATTCTTATTTGTTTGTGTCTAATCATATCATTATCTCATTGGTGATTCATGCCTCATTTTTTATGATTTCATGTTGCTATATCAAATAAAAGGTGCAATAGGTACATTAGATTATGTTGATTGAGGTGTAGGGGTTCATATTTCATTCAATCATGATAGTTGAGGTTGTGGTTTGGTAAGTATTTTTTGAGTGTTTTCATTCATAGTACATCGGTAATAGTATTAGGTGTGTCATTGTATTATGTCATGAGCTTATTAATGTTTCTTGTGGTCATATTGAGCTTAGTTTCAAATCCTTTCAATCCTTGTTAATGAATTGTGTATGTGATTCTTGTTTGAAAACTTCTTTGTTAATGAATTTTGTATGTGATTCTTGTTTGAAAACACCCAATATATAATTTGTGTATGCTTGAGCTTGTGATACAAAGTACCCACCCTTGGATTATATGCATAACTACAAGTATGATAGATTCCTACTTTTATGGTTGCCTATTGATATATCCTATTGAGATCCAACTTTGGGTATAGTGACATATGGATATGTTGAGTTAAGTAGAAATGAGGAAAGATTGTGAAGCTATGGTGACATGTTCATTGACTAGGAGAAATCCTACTATCCATACATTTCTACATAAGATTACCTCTGACTTCTCCTTACTAAATGGAACCTTGAGTGATCCATAGTGCTAACCTATATTGTATTGTTCATCCTCATAAGTATTATTAGTACCTTTGACTTCAATTAATTTTTATGAGTTATGCACGATC
This sequence comes from Sequoia sempervirens, assembly GCA_007258455.2. Lineage (NCBI taxonomy): Eukaryota > Viridiplantae > Streptophyta > Pinopsida > Cupressales > Cupressaceae > Sequoia > Sequoia sempervirens. The sequence goes on along the minus strand of VDFB02385320.1, from coordinate 66,774 downwards.
ACAGTCATAAAAGGGGCAACAATCTCATGATAGACATGAGATTTTAAGAACAAGAGTTATAAGGGCATACTTGAAGGTGTTTGAAGATGGTCATTGATGGAAAATTGCACAAATGGTTACAAACCTTAGTTAAAGGGAGTGCAATTACAAGAGGAAAGATAGTCCATAAGGATTTCAGAGGGTAGTCCTTATGTCTTTAAGATAATGAGTTGCATATAAATATTAAAGGATAGTCATACAAATGACAATCAATAGAAGGAAGTAAGGACACTTCATAGTACAATAATATATTAAGGTCTAATATAATCACAAAGGAGTAGTCCTTTATCAAGTGAATGTGGACAATTATTAATTTGAAGACCTCAAGAGTCATGTCTTTGAGGCATTTCGTCAAGCACACAAAAGCATGCAAGGAAAGGTTGTTTATGAGGAGTTGTAAAATATTTACAAATGGTGAACAATAACAAGAAAAGGAAATGTCTGTAATGGATAGAAAGTATTTGTGTTGGTTTAGCATTGTTAAGCACTCATTTTAGTTATTTTTTCATTGTTATGCTTGTGCAAAGTGGTATGTGATATGTAAACAAAATTTCATTCCTAAATTTACCAAAATAGTGCAAGTATTAGTGGTTGTATAAGTCTTACCACTGTACAAATTCAAGAGGTATCATTTTTTATAATTTGAGGCAATACATACAATGCTTATATTAGAACTAGAATCCAAGGATATTCAAGTTCAAAGGCATGTCAATGGTTGTTGCTAACTTCAAAGAAGATGTTGCTTTCTGATATTCATGTTCGAAGGCATTTTTTCAAGGTTGATGTAGGTTTTCATGTGATATCAAGCATCCTTAGGCACCCTATAGGTTATGAGTTTGTATCCCTTCATGTCGAATCACTCTGAGCTATGCTCAACCGACTTGATCCCTTAATAGCCTAAAGTGAAAAATGGATGCAATCTTTGACGGGCTATTACTCAAAACCTGTGATGCTTAAAAATATTCATCTAAGGCTATGGATTGAGTTCAAAACCCTCTACAATAACCTATCTCAATTCTTTTTTTTTCTATCTCGCAGGGATTTTCCCATGGTGATGATTTTTAGTTGAGAAAAGTTGTCAAATGCAAGCAAGCAAAGATGCAAAGGGTACAACTTTTGTTCTATTAACCCATGCAACCAATTAAACTATACCAACACTTTCTCTCGATGGGTATGTTTATGCTAGGTATGGTACTTTCACACCCAAACATGTTGAATCACTTTGAGGTACGTTCAACCAACTCAATACCTTAAGAGTCCAAAGTGCAAAATGGATGCAATATTTGAAAGGATATTACTAGGAAATTGTGATGCTTTAAAACTATCTGTTTGAGGCTACATGATCATGTTGGGACCCTACAATAACCTCTCTCAATTTTTTCTATCTTGAAGGTGTTTTCCCATGGTGATGACTTTTCAATTGAGGAAAAAGTTGTCAAATGCAAGCAGTGTAAAGTTGCAAAGTGGTGCAACTTTCATTCTACAACTCATACAACCAAACCAAATGTTTCAACACATCTATATGGGTATTTTTATGCTAGGAATGGTCCTCTTTTGCACCCAAACACACTAAATCACTCTGAGCTATGTTCAACTAGCTTGATACCTTAAAATTCCAAAGTGCAAAATGGCTACAATCTTTGACAGGCTATTACTTAGAAACCGTGACACTTAAAAACTCTTTGTCTGAGGTTGTGGGATTGCTTTGGGACCCTCTACAATAAAATCTCTCAATTTTTTCTATCTAGGAGGTATTTTCCTATGGTGATGACTTTTTAGTTGAGGAAAAAGTTGTCAAATGCAAGCAATGTAAAGTTGCAAAGTGCAAGTTTTGTTCTGCAACTCGTACGATCAAACCGACTATTCCAACACATCTGGATGGGTACATTTATGCTATGAATAGTCCTATTTCACACCCAAACATGCTAAATCACTTTGAACTACTTTCAACTGACTCAATATCTTAAAAAAGTCAAAGTGCAAAATGATCATACCTCTTTGGATCTAACTATTACTGTAAACCGCGGATAAAGCTAAAAACTTCCATCCAAGACTACATGATTGTGTGTTACGCACTCCTTACAATAAACTCTTAGTTTTTTTCTATCTCTCGTGAGGAATTTATGGTGACAACTTTTAGTTGAGGAAAAAGTTGTCAAATGCAAGTAGTAGTGTAAAGTTACAAAGTGGTGCAACTTCTTTTATTTAGAATTTCATATGACCAAACCATTGTTCCAAAACATCTAGATGGGTACATTTACAGAAGGTATGGTCCTCTTTTACACCCAAATATGTCGAATCACTCTGAGCTACATTGGACTGGTGATTTCTTTTAAGAGTCCAAAGTGCTAAAATGCCTACAATTTTGATGCTTATAACCTCTAAAACCATGATGCTTTAAAAAATCCTTTATTTAAGGCTATGGGATCATGTTGGGATCCTCTACATAACCTCTATTTTTTTTTTCTATCTCGTAGGTGTTTTCCTATGGTGATGAATTTTCAATTGAGGAAAAAGTTAGAAAATGAAAGTAGTGTAAAGTTGCAAAGTGGTGCAACTTTTGTTCTATAACTCGTTCAACCAAACCAACTGTTCCAACACATCTAAATGGGTACATTTACGCTAGGAATGGTCCTCTTTCACACCCAAACATGTTGAAACACTATGAGCTACGTTCAACCAAATCAATCCATTAAGAGTCCAAACTGCAAAATGGATACAATCTTTGGCGGGCTATTACTCGAAAATCGTGATACTTATAAACTCTTTGTCTAAGGCTATGGGATTGTGTTGGGCCCCTATACTATAACTTGTCTTAGTTTTTTCTATCTTGGAGGTGTTTTCTTGTGGTGATGACTTTTTAGTTGATAAAATAGTTGTTAAATGCAAGTAGTGTAAAGTTGCATATTGGTTCAACTTTCATTCTGCAACTTGTATGGTGCACTTGTATGGTGCAGGGGCACCCTAACAATTTTGCTCATTTGATTTATTTAGGTGTCTAGGTTGATGATTTGTGTGTTTTTTCACTTATTTGATGTAATAAAGTTGAATGAAGACTATTTCCAATGATTTTGTGTCATGTAGTGTCCTTTAGTTAAGTTTTGTAAAAAGTTGCTAAAAGATGTAAAAGTTGCTTTGCAACTTTGTCAATTTTTGGGCTTGAAGGGAGAATGAACAGTCACCTTTTGAAATTTTGTTCTAGACCATTGGAAATTGGTTGAAACATATTCAAATAGCCTCAAACACATTGAGGCATGGTTGTTGATACTCTTGGAGGATAAAATAATAGAAGAATACTTTGTATTCTACAAAAAATCTATGTTTTCTGAAGTTTACCAGTCCTGTACAGCCCCGTACAGTGATTTAATGAACTAAAATTGGTGTGAAAGCATACTACTTTGAATCTCCTTTCATTTGAGTGTTTTGTGATTAATTCTTGTGGTGGAATAAGAGACTTTGAAGGTTTTCTTTTTAAACCGCTTGAAAACCCTCATTTCTAGGGTTTGTATCTAAAAGTGTAAATATCTATCCATTCCACCATTAATTTTTGGCCAAACTCGGTGGAATGGAGGTTTTAGGTTTGATTTTAATGTTTTTGTTGGTTTTAGGAGCATGGGATGGATTTTGTAGAGTTTTTTTCCATGCCCTAGCCTAACATCTTCATGTGTTAGGCTTAGGTAGGGTATAGAAGTTGTAGGACAACAATTTGGAGAGATTGGTAGATGATAAAACTTGTTAAATTGGACCCTATTTGATTGGTGGAGACTGTTGGTGAAGAGTTTTGTTGTGTAGAATTTGATTTCCTTATAGGTGCTTTGGAAAAGTGGCCTAATTGGCCTTGTTTTAGGTGTAATAGACCTATTTTGAGGAAGTTGGTCCAAAACAACCTTGGATAGAAATGAAGTATGTTGAATTGAGACATAATGGGTGTCTAAAAAGATGTTGGTCTAGTCTTGAAATGACCTTCTCTAAAAGATGCAATTGAAAACCTAGGTTTGGTGACCTAGTTGAAGAACAAGCAAATTGTACAAAATCACCATTTGATTTGGGTCTTTTGGTTTGAGAGGTGATTGAATTGAATAAAATTGTGTTGGTTAAGATAATTCCACCCTTGCTCTACATCAAGTGGTATCAGAGCATCAGGTTCTGATTGAAAGTGGGAAGTGAATGATAATTGGCATAAGCAAGATGCCTCCAAAGAACAATCCAACATCAAAAGAGGTTAAGCAACTAAAAGAGAAAATGCTTCAAAAGGAAAGACTCTTTAAGGACTCTCAAGAATCAACCCTAGCTAGAATAGCAACCCTTGAAAAGAATCAAATAAGAGGAATGGTCAGTGGTGACCATAGTGACAAGGAGGATGAGGGTGAAAGTGAGAACCCTCCAGTAGGTGTCCATGATGAGGAAGAGGAATTGGATGCTAAAGAAAAGAGGATGGTCAGGATGCTAAAGGCTGTAAGAGGTGATAACAATCCAAAAGTGAAGGTTGAGGTACCTATGTATGGTGGTAAAATGGATAGCGAGGAAATGTTGGAATGGATTGATGCTTTGGATAACTTCTTTGAGTTTGAAGAGATAGAGGACAGTAAGAAAGTGAAATTTGCAAAGACTAGATTGAAGGGACCTTCCCTCACATGGTGGAATTATGTCCAAGAAGAAAGAGTTAAGAAAGGAAAGGCCAAGATAAGCTCATGGGACCGGATGGTAGCAAAAGTGAAGGCCCAATTCCTACCTGCAGATTATGCCATACAAACTTTTAGAAAGCTACAAAATTTGAAACAAAAAGAGTTGGATATGATGACATACACTGAGGAATTCCATAAACTGAGCATCATGGTAGGACACACTAAGGATGAAGTAGAGAAAGTGGCTAGATACTTGAATGGGCTTAGGCTCAATATACAAGATGAGATTGGCCTTACAACTCCTAAGAAAGTTGAGGAGTGTTTCCAATTGGACATTAAGGCAGAGGAAAGAATCAAAATAAGGAAAAAGCAAAAAGGAAGAGGAAGAGGGACAAATTTCAGAGGCAAAGGAAATTTTGGTGTAAGAGAGTAGTCACAAAAGCAACTAGGTGAAGCAAACAACCATCAAGAGCAAAGTGGAGAGTCAAGTGGAAGAGGTAATTTTAGAGGAAGAAGATTTGGAAGTAGAGGAAGGTTTGGTGGTGGAAAAGGGAGAGGATCCAATACTTTTTTAGGAAGATGCTTCAGTTGTAATCAATTTAGACACACATCTTGGAAGTTCCCGAACAAACAAGCCTCAAGCTCTCATGGTGGTGAGTGTAGGACTCAAATTGTGCATGAAGAGGACACTGAAAGTGTTAATTTACCATCTCACCATGCTACCACTGTGGTAGGCGAGTCATTGATGATGAGGAGAACACTTATCAAGGTGCCTACAACCAAAGAGCATCCACAAAGGAAGTCCTTGTTTAGAACTACATGCAAGTCACATGGAAAGGTATGCAAAGTAGTTGTATCTCTACTAATAATTTGGTATCTTTAGAAATGGTAGAAAAATTGAATTTGAAAAAGATTCCTCATCCCACACCCTACAAAGTGTCATGGTTAAGAAAGGGTCAACAAGTTTTAGTAAATGAGTAGTCATGGGTAGAATTCAACATTGGAGGGTATAAGGATAAGATACTTTGTGACATCATCCCCATGGATGTTTGTCACTTGCTACTAGGTAGGCCTTGGCAGTATGATAGAAAGGACAAGCATGATGGCCACAAAAATGTCTATGTGATAGATAAATATGGTACTTCATATACCTTGACACCCCTTCAAGATGAAGACTCTGATAAACAAGTTGGTTCTAGTGTCATGGTAGTGGGTGAGAAGGAGTTTTTGAAAACTTTGAAGGATGAAGGAGGTCAAGGATTGGCACTGGTGATCAGACCTAAGTCAAAGTCAGTTTTAGTAGCAAATAAGGTGGAAAACATACCTAGTGAAGTCCAAGCCCTGTTAGACAAGTATAAAGACATTACAATGGATGTGTTTTCAAGTTCTTTGCCTCCCATGAGAGATGCCAGTCATCATATAGACCTGATACCTAGTTTTTTTTTCCAAATAAGGTTGCATACAAAATGACCCTTGAACAAAATGAGGAAATAAGGAAACAAGTTTAAGAATTGTTGGATAAAGGTATCATTAGGGAAAGTTTGAGCCCTTGTGTTGTCCCAACAGTTTTGGCACCAAAAAAGGATGGGGATTGGAGGATGTGTACAAATTCTAGGTCTATAAATAAAATAACTATTCGATATAGGTTTCCAATACCTAGAATGGAGGATCTAATGGACAATTTGGGAGGTGCTTACTATTTCTCAAAAATTGACTTGAAAAGCGGATATCATCAGATTAGGATAAGGGAAGGAGATGAATGGAAAAATTCATTTAAGACTAATGAAGGCCTTTATGAATGGATAGTGATGCCCTTTGGACTGTCAAATGCTCTGAGCACCTTTATGAGACTTATGAATGAAGTGTTGAAGCCTTTTATTGGGAAATTCATTGTTGTATATTTAGATGATATACTTGTCTTCAATAAAACAAAGGAAGAACATTTGCAACACCTTGAAATGGTTTTGCAGAGGTTACATGAGGAGAAATTAATGATCAATCTCAAAAAATGTGAGTTTATGAAAGAAGAACTAACCTATCTTGGTTTTGTGATTTTTAAGGGTTCATTGAAGATGGATCCTACAAAGGTTGAAGCAATACTCAGTTGGCCAACTCTAAGGTCAGTTGGAGAGGTAAGAAGCTTTCATGGGTTTGCAAGTTTCTATAGAAAGTTCATTAAGAATTTTAGTCACATTTGCTCACCTATCATTGACACCATTAAGGGAGACAAAAGAAGGAAGTTTTAGTGGACTAATGAGGTAGAGAAGAGATTTGAATACTTGAAAACTAGAGTGGCACAAAAACCAATACTTGTTTTACCTAATTTCAATAATTTTTTTACCATAGAAATTGATGCAAGTGGTTTTGCAATAGGTGCAGTGTTAAGCCAAGAAGGAAAACCAGTGGATTTCTTCAATGAAAAGCTAAATGAAGCTAAAAGGAGGTATTCATCATATGATCTTGAGTTATATGAAATGGCGTAGGCTCTTAAGAAGTGGAGGCACTACCTTTTTCCCAAAGAATTCATAGTGTTCACTGACAACCATGCATTACAATTTTTGAACAGTCAAGATAAATTGAACCATATACATGCAAAGTGGGTTGAATACTTGCAGAGTTATACATTCAACATTAAACACAAGAAAGGCCAAGCAAATAAGGTTTTTGATGCTCTTAGCAGGAGGTTATTGTTAGTACATGAGATCCAACTACAAAGTGTGAGGATAGATGCATTAAAAGACATGTATGTTGCAGATGATGAATTCAAGGAGGTATTTTCTATTTGTAATCAGTTTAGAGATAGTTTTCATGATGAATATTCTGAATTTTTTTTTGCAACATGGTTTTTTATTTAAAGGAGCTCAGTTATGCATACCCAAGTGTTCTATGAGCCAAAACATGATCAAAGAGAAACATTGTGGAAGTCTTGGAGGCCATTTTAGCATTCACAAAACTTTGGATCAGGTAAGAAGGTTCTATTTTTGGCCAAGAATGCAAGTAGATGTTAGGAAATTTGTTGAAGGTTGCACAATCTACCAAAGAGAAAAAGGATCTACATCAAATGCAAGACTGCATCAGCCACTACCAAACTGGCCATGGGAAAGTTTGAGTATGGATTTTGTTTTAGGACTGCCTATAACTCAAAGGGGATATGATAGTGTGTTTGTGGTGATTGATAGGTTTAGTAAGATAGCCCATTTCATTCCTTGCAAGTCTATTAATGATGCCTCTCATATAGCAGGGTTGTTCTTTAAAGAGATAGTGAGGATTCATGGTCTTCCACTCACAATTGTTTTAGATAGGGAGTCAAAGTTCATTGGCCATTTTCGAAGAACACTTTGGAGAAAACTTGGAACCAATTTAACTTTTAGTACTGCCTACCATCCACAAATGGATGGGAAGACAGAGGTGGTCAATAGATCACTTCGGAACCTTCTAAGATGTCTCACAAAGGAGCATGGGCAACAATGGGACCTAGTTCTTCTTCAAGCAAAATATGCTTAAAATGATTTCATTAATAGGAGCATAGGGAGAAGTCCATTTGAAGTGGTATATGTGTATGAAGCCAAGAGGTTTCTTTGAGCTTAGAGATTTGATAGGGATGGAGAAGAGAAGTGTTGAAGGTGAAGCTTTTGAAGAAATCATGAAGGAGATCCACCATCAAGTGAAAGATAACTTGCAGAAGAGTGTTGGGAAATATAAGAAGCATGCTAACTTGAAGAGGAGAGATGTGCACTTTAAAGTGAGAGATTTGATTCTTCCACACTTGAAGAAGGAGAGACTACCAAAAGGAAAATACACCAAGCTCTTGATGAATAATATTGGACCTTGCAAGATATTCCATAAATTTGGGTCTAATGCTTATGAGATAGAACTCCCTCCTGGAGTTGCTATCTCCCCTACATTTAATGTTGTTGATATCTATCATTTTAAAGGATTTGTGGATGAAAGTATAGGTGTAGAAGGTGAATTTGTTGATGAATAATGGGTGAAAGATCAAACTCCTTCTAAACCTTTGAAGCTTGAAGCAATTCTAGACACTAAAGAGGTGAAAAGGACTAGGAACAAGGTTTACAATGAGTATCTTTTCAAATGTCAAGGTTTACCTCTAGAGGATGCAACATGGATGTTTTAAGATGATATCAAGCAACATGGAACCTCAGTCAAGGAGCTGATCTCAAGTGGAACCTGAGAATGTTTCCTCTTTGTGTGTATGGTGCAGGGGCACCCCTGCAATTTTTCTCATTTGATGCATTTAGGTGTCTAGGTTAATGATTTGTGTGTTTTATCACTTATTTGATGTAATAAGGTCGAATGAAGACCATTTCCAATGATTTGGTGTCATGTAGGGTCCTTTAGTTAAGTTTTGTAAAAAGTTGCTAAAAGATGTGGAAGTTGCTTTGCAACTTTGTCAATTTTTGGGTTTGAAGGGAAAATGAATGGTCACCTTTTGAAATTCTATTGTAGACCATTGGAAATTGGTTCAAACACATCGATACATAGTTTTTGGTACTCTTGGAGGACAAAATAATAGAATACTCTATTTTTTGCAAAAAATCAATGTTTTCTGAAGTTTACCAGTCTTGTAGGGCCCCTACAATGATTTCATGATCTAAAATTGATGGGAAAGCATACTATTGTGAATATTCTTTCATTTGAGTGTTGTTTGGTTGATTATTGTGGTGGAATAAGAGATTTTGAAGGGTTTCTTTTCAACCTAAAACCCTCATTTCTAGGGTTTGTATCTAAAAAATGTAAATATTTATCCATTCCACCATTGATTCTTGTGGTGAATAAGAGAGTTTCAAGTTTTCTGTGTTGTGTAGAATTTTATTTCCTTATAGGTGCTTTGGAAAAATGGCCTAATTGGCCTTGTTTTAGGCGTAGTAGACCTATTTCTAGGAAGTTGGTCCAAAACAACCTTAGACATAAATGAAGTATGTTGAATTGAGACCTAATGGGTGTCTAAAAATATGTTGTTCCAGTCTTGAAATGGCCTTCTCTAAAAGATGCAATTGAAAACCTAGGTTTGGAGACCTAGTTGAAGAACAAGCAAATTGTACAAAATCACCATTTGATTTGGGTCTTGCAGTTTGAGATGTGATTGAATTGAATCAAATTGTGTTGGTTAAGACAATTATACCCCTACTCTACATCATCGTGCAACTAAACCAATTGTTCCAACATGTCTGTATGGGTATGTTTATGCTAGGAATGGTCCTCTTTCACACCCAAACACACCAAAATATATTGAACTACATTCAACCAGCTTGATCCCTTAAGAGTTCAAATTACAAAAAGGTTGCAATCTTTTATGGGCTATTACTCAAAAATCGTGACGCTTACAAACTCTCCATATAAGACTGAGGGATCACATTGTGCCCCTCTACAATAATCTCTCTCTATTTTGGCTATGTCAGAGGCATTTTCCCATGGTGATGACTTCTTCAGTTGAGGAAAAAGTTGTTGAATACAAGCAGTGTAAAGTTGCGAAATGGTGCAAGTTTTTTTCTACAACTTGTACAACCAAACCGATTGTTCCAACACATCTGGATGGGTATGTTTATGTTGGTCCTCTTTCACACCCAAACACACTGAATCACTCTAAACTACATTCAACTGGCTCGATCCCTCAAGAGTCCAAAGTGAAAAATGGCTACAATCTTTGATGGGCTATTACTTAGAAACTGTGATGCTTAAAAACTCTCCTTCAGAGGCTACAAGATCACATTCAACCCCTTTACAATAACCTATCTTGGTTTTTGCTATCTCAGAGGGGTTTTCCCATGGTGATGACTTTTCAGTTGAGGAAAAAGTTGTCAAATGCAAGCAGTGTAAAGTTACAAATTGGTGCAACTTTTGTTCTACAAATCAGACGACCAAACCGACTGTTCCAACACTTCTAGATTGGTATGTTTATGCTAGGAATGGTCCTCTTTCATAGCCAAACATGCTGAATCACTCCAAGATATGTTCAATCGACTCGATCCTTTATGATGGCATGCAAAACAAAGGAAGAAAGAAAGATTCACATGACAATTGACAAGTCTAAGTTTTCCACACCAAAAGCATATTATTGCATGAAATATGTAAAAAATCTAGGTGTCAAAATAGTCGAGGAAAGCCTAAACATTTTCGTTCTCAAAGGGGTTATAATCCAATTACTATGTGGATCTCATACTTCATTGAATTGATTATTATTAATATTAGTATTTAGGTAACTTTCTTATTCCTATTATGGATTTAATCACAAATGAGAAGGCTACATGACTCTTAAAATCTTGTATGATCATCCTCAAGTCTAGCAAGGGAAAGACATTTTTTAATTATCCTCCTCGTCCTTACAACAATATGGTTGTTGTAAAGAGGAAATTTTTCAAGATTCTAGAAAAAAATTGAAAGATTTATAGCTAAAACTAATTCCAGGTCAACTAAAAAATGAGCCCACATGTTGGCTTATGACCTAGCTAAAGAGAATCAAGAACAATGATGTTAATAAGTTTGCAATAGAGCCTCGACCATAAGTAGAAGCTAAAAATAGCCCAAAGAAGAGGTATAAATATATGTAGATACACGAGATATTAAAACCCCTATTCCTACTTCACAATCATAACAAATGTTCTAGAAGAAGTTTGTTGCATATCACCTATAATTAAAAAATGCATTCTTTGAAGAAGCTAGGTTGGAGTGAATATAGAATAAGTAATTAGTGAAAATATGGGCAAGAAGTTGGACACATGGTGGATAAACCAAGTCACTTTTCCTTGGGTAATAAATGGGATGACATATATGAGAATAAATAAGTATATGTGTGAATAAGAGTGAAGCATACATACTGAATAAATGAAGCACAAATACAAGTAAACCTTGATATACACATGAATACATAGTATACATATTAATACAAAGAATGCCATGCATGAATACAAGGTATATGCATGAAAACATGTAAGTCGCAAGTATACATTGGAATACACGTAAGTCACAAAGTATGCATATAAGTTGTAAATTATACGCTTGAATACACATAACTCATATCTATTGAAGCGTGGATTTATAATGCAAATATGGACACCATCAATACAAAAATATTTGTATTAATCAAATAGCCATGTAGGCATACATCAATATATGTTGATATAAGTATAAAATATATACAAAATAGCCATATAGGCTTACAAGAATGTTGTATAGGCATACTATTTCAAATATATGCAATATAAAATATGTCCAAAAATGACATATAGGCATACAAAAAAGGATCCTAGAATCAAAAGTCATTGCCCTCCAGGATCTTGAAACAAACTCTTTCCCTTTGCTAGTCAGCTAGATGGTGATAAGTCTGTCACTCGTTTACTTTGAGGTCAAGGGGTGATCCTAGTGCTCCTCTTAGGGTTTAGTTCCTCATCAAGCCTTATATGTTACAATAACAAGTAAAGACATTAATATATAGAAATTACATTATAAAAATGATATATTTAACAAAATAATCACTTACTGCCATAGAAGATCACTCTCCTCAAGGGAAATATTTGCATGCCCATGTTGTGGCGTGATGAAGTCCTATAGAAACCATCCAAAGAGAAATTAAACTACAAATCAATAATCATTTGATTTCTCACTAACTATTAGCTATAACAACAAATGTAAATTGAATTTTAGTAATCCACCTCATACCCCCGTGAGAGGCATCAAGGATTCTATAGTAGAAGAAACACCAAGCTCCATTTCCCTACGAACATTTGGAGGTTTTCCACTTGCAACATCCAAAAATAAAACAACAAATTATTCAATCATGAAAACTACAATATTGATGCAGATCATGGCTTATAATGTATGAGATAATGAACAAATTTTTGAGTACTTATTGAACTATATATTTCTTACTATTATGCTTACTAATTTCCCTATCCATAGCTTGTTTGAAAGCACTTGTTTTAGGATTTTATCCATAGTAGTAAGGCAGTGAACCATTTGATAAAATGCTTTGGTAGACATGTACAAAAAATGTGGTAGCATAGAGAAGGTAATGAATTGTTAAAAAAAAATGCCTCAAATAAATGTGGTATCATGGTGATGGAATGCCATGACAAACAAATGTGTCATGGTATTCCATCACCATGAGACCACATTTTTTTGAGACATTTTTTAAATAGTTCATTGCCTTCTCCATGGTATTATGCTAGGATGGGGTTGATGGTATAGTGTGGTCTTGGTTATGAGATGGAGAGGGATCATGAAATGAAGAGGGAGGGGTGGGGATATGAACAAGTGGAATAAGAGGTAGAAGATTCCATGGATTGGTAAATTGAGGATGAGGATGAGGACCTTGAAAAGGATTTGTAGGGGAATTTTGGCTAAAGGCTTGGTTTCTATTCTTAAGGTAGTGAGTTGTTTGAAAAATTGCCTCAAAGAAATGTGGTCTCATGGTGATGGAATGGAATTCCATCACCATGAGACCATATTTTATTGAGGATTTTTTCAAACAACTCACTACCTTGTCGATGCTATTTCTTACTATTATGCTTTGATAGATTTTTTCCAAGCATCTATAGTTTGTTGGAAAGCACATATTTTAGGATTTTAGCCATAGCAGCAAGGAAGTGAATACTTTGATGAAATGCTTTGGTAGACATGTATGGAAAATGTGGTAGCATAGACAAGGAAATGAGTTGTTTGAAAAAATTCCTCAAAGAAATTGGGTCTATGCTATTGCTTGATGTTCTACTTTCATAGATTTTTTCCAAGCATCCTTAGCATAGAAAAGGTAGTGAATTTTTTTTTTAAATACCTCAATAAAATGTGGTCTCATGGAATGCCATGACAATTCATTAGTTAAACTATTTATTCTATTACCTGTGTGAAGGTTTGTACTCCACTGGCACTGGGAGGTGTCATCCAAAATCAGATATTAGAATACCATTCATATAAAAATTCTATTCAAATGTAGTATTTATAATTTTTTACTAGTTACATACC
>VDFB02385320.1:0-53031 GCA_007258455.2 Sequoia sempervirens | reverse complement strand
GGTTCATGAGCTGCAAGTTCAACATGCAAAGATTCACTCTGCCAAAAAAAATCCTATGGACACCTTCTGGAAAGTGAAGGACCCGACTGAATGTAGATTAGAGCAAATGGTTGGAGTTTTAAAGAAAGGAGAAAAGCTAGAACAAACCATTACCATTCTCGAATCCATTGTTTAGGTCATCAATAGAACATTAGAAAATAGCAGTCTGATAATTGCTACTTGGATTGCAATGGACTCTTGGAAGAATTTTCTCCCTGAAATGAAAGATAAGTATAAAATAATTTTATGATTTGTGTGGTAGTTGCAATTCTTCAAATTTTGATCAATTTCTACATCAACAAAGGGGGAGAGAATGCAATAAGGAAGAGTGCAGTAAATAAGCTAAGGAAAGTAGTGAAATATTTGTCATTGATGTCAAAGGGGGAGAGAATGCAGTGAAAACTTCCTTGACATCCAAAGGGGGAGTAATGTTTTTTTGTAGTGTTTTGTAGTTGTTTTGTAGTGCTGTGAAGTTTTGAATTTTGGTTTCAACACTTAGTCATTTTTCACTAAGTGTTACCATCAATGCCAAAGGGGGAGATTGTTGGCATATGGCTTTAGGAGATTGTTCTTGGCTGCTAATGTTGTCATTGATGGCAACTGGAGTCAGTAGTGTGCTCCACAGTTTATAAGTAGTTCCTATCGGCAAAGAAAGTAGAAGATAATACTCTACCACATAATGCATGAAGAACAGAGTATCCAGTTGGTAAGCTGATCTGGATACTTTATTGGGTTATTATTTTGTTGTGTGGATCCCCAGGGATGCTTGTCAATCATGTATGCTATCTGTTTGATAATTTTTATGATATTACATTGATCCATGTACGAGTTTGGAGATTCGGTAGATTAATTTATTGCTTATTTTCTCATTGTGGCCGACCTATTCTGTATGGTGTGTTTCGCGCGTATGAGGAGTATGTGTTTAACTATTTCTTATGTTGGGAATTTTGGTTTGGGTCCCTACTATATTCTAGCTAACTTGTGTGGGTATGCATTAGTTCTAATTGGTGATTGGAGCTGACTTGTGGAAGAGTATTATATTTTATTTCAAGCCGACATATAGTAATAAAATTCTTGTTAGCGGATATATAAATGAGATCAGTAATTCATTTTAGGTGTGGTGTGGAGTGGTGTACAAAGTTGTGAGAAGGTGTGTGTGCGAAAAAGTGCAGAATAGTTGCATGAGGTATGATCAGAGGATCTATCGAGAGAATTTTGTCTATGCAACATAAGGGTTTTTGCAGAGCAGAGCAAAGCATAACAAAGCAGAAGTGTGAATTGGCAGAAGGTCTAGAATCACTCTTCATGTGCTTCATTGGAACTGAATCTAGGCATTTAGAGATGTTGTTTTCTAAGTTCATATTTTGAATAGCTTTATTCCAAACTTCTTTTAGACAGTGAGTCCTCTTTTGTATTTTGAGCAGTGAGCTCTAGGCAGTGTACCTAAATGTAAGTGCATTCCCCTTTTTATCATACTTTTAATAGAGTATACTTTATGGATTAATCTCCACCGTGGTTTTTCCCCTAACAGGGTTTCCACGTAAAAATCTTGGTGTTATTGTGTTCACATTGTCTTATTAATGTACATGCATGTTTCCTTCTATTTATTTGTTATGGATGTTATTAGAGGTTAAATATTGTTGTTGATAGTTTAAGATCTGATTTGAGATTCAAATTGTGGAACACTGATTCACCCCCCCTCTCAATGTTCCTAGTGTCGAATAGGTGTTATGTGTATTTTTGATGTGGTGATGATTTATGTTTTCATGTTTGTATATCAAATATGAGAATAAGTTTAATAATTTTAATTTCTATGACAACTGATTCACCCCCCTCTTAGTTGTCTACCCTTGTGTTGCCAACAATTGGTATCAGAGTAGGTTGCTTGGAATAAGTTTGATAGCTTAAGGTGATCTGGGATGGTGACATATAAGAAGGATAGTCTGAGATTTGATGGAACAAATTATTCTGTGGAAGACTCTAATGGAGTGTCATCTAAGATGCATTGGTGAACCCTACTGAAACATTAAAAGAAATAGGTATATCATCCCATAGAATGGTCCTTCTACTGCTACTGAGATTAAGGATGTCGAGTACAATATTAGGGCTAAGGAAGCATTGTTGAGTGCTCTAATTGATTCCAAGATGACAAATGTTATGGATTTGAAGACTGCTTATGATATATGGAAAAAGTTGGAAACTTTGTATGAAGGTGATGCACATGTGAAAATTGCTAAGTTGCAAAGTATGAATGGGAAATATGAAATGTTGAGAATGGGTGATGATGAGAATATTACTTCTTTTATGCAGAGAGTGAATGAACTTGTGTGTAGTATCAAATGTGCTGGTGGAACATTGGAAGAATTAGAGATTGTTGCTAAAGTGCTCAGATCCTTGCATGTTACATACAAAGCCAAAGCTATAGCTATTGAGGAGATCCGAACTGTGAAAAATGTAACCAGAGACATGTTGATTGGTAAGCTTACTACTTTTGAGTTAAGTGATTTTGGTGATGCTCTTCCTAAGCCAAAATTTGCATTCAAGGCTACTATTTCTAGAAAAGATAAGCAAAGATATGATCCGAGAGAAGTTCTAGAAAAAAATTCAAGTATGATGAGGAAATGAGAGAGATTGAAGAAGAAGAGAGAAAACTGGACGATCTTTAAGCACTAATTGTCAAGAGGGAAGCCAAAAGAGAAGGTAAGTATAAAGGGAAATTACCTATTAAATGTTTTTCTTGCAATAAGATAGGTCATGATTTTGCATCAAGGTGTCTAGAAAGAGTTCCTAAGCCAAGAACAAACAAGACTACATTGCAAAGAAAGTGTTATTATGTTGTTGATGAAGGTGTGATAGATGATGAATCTGATAAAGGGAATGCAAGTGAGGATGAATGGGTATTTATTTATATCAAGGAAAATGATCCTATACCAACTAAATCTACTAGTTACACAAATGTGGAGAAAGCTCTAGCAACCAAAGTTGAAGAAAAAGATGAATGGGTGATTGACAGTGGATGCTCTCATCACATGACAGTTGATAAAAGTAAGTTTGTGAGCTTGGAAAAGTATGATGGTGGTGTTGTAAGATTTGGTGATGACAAAGTTGGTGTAATCCATGGCAGAGGATCCATTTCTCTTTATGGTAAGCATAATACTGATGATGTTCTATATGTGGAAGGTTTGAAGCATAATCTCTTAAGTGTTGGATAGATGGTTGAAAAGGGATACAATCTTCAATTCAAGGATGGAAAGTGTAGAATACTGGGAAGTTCCAAAAATGTGATTGCATCAGGTACAAAAACAAAAGGTAATATCTTTCACCTGAATGTTGCTAGTAAAAGTTGTCTAATTGATCAAGTTGATGAAAGTTGGTTGTGACATAGGAGAATGTGTCATGTAAACTTTGATAATATTATCAAGATAAGTTCTACTCGGATTGTGAGAGATCTTCCTAAGTTGATAAAACCTACAAATTCCATATGCAAGGAATGTTAGTTAGGGAAGCAAACTAAAGTTTCATTCCATGGAAAACAACATTGTTCAAATGAAGTGTTGGAGCTTGTGCATACTAACTTGTGTGGTCCTTCTAGAGTCAGAAGTTTACAAGGTTACAGGTATTTCATGTTACTTATTGATGATTATTCTAGAATGATGTGGGTTACTTTCTTAAGGGAAAATCTAAAGCTCTGGAGAAATTCAAGATTTTTAAGGCTATGGTTGAGACAAAGACAGGTGTAAAGATTAAGTGTCTGAGATAAGATAGAGGTGGTGAATTCACTAACAATGAGTTCAGTTCTTTTTGTGAAGTGCATGGGATAAATAGACAATTATCTGCACCGTGGACCCCTTAGCAAAATGGAGTTGTGGAAAGGAAGAATAGGATAATTCAAGAAGGTGCTAGGACTATGATGTTGGAAGGAAATGTTCCTCATATCTACTGGAGAGAAGTTGTGAGTACTTCTGTTTACACTCTCCACCAGGTACAAGTCAAAGGTGGTACCAGTAAGACTCCTTATGAGCTATGGTATGGTCATAAGCCTACTGTTAGATACTTAAAAATCTTTGGGAGTAAATGCTACATCAAAAGAGATGAAGATATAGGAATGTTTGATGCTAGAAGTGATGAAGGAATCTTTCTTGGTTATTCTACTAAAAGTAATGCCTACCAGTGCTACAATAAGAGATTGAGGAAAGTAGTTGAAAGTACTAATGTCAAGGTTGACGAAGACATAGTTAGACCATCCAGAACCTATGGATATGATTCAGATGATTAGAATGGCAGCTCAGATAAAGGAAAGAATGTTCAAATTCCAAATCAAGTTCAGATCATTCCGATGAATTAGGAAAATCAAGAGGAAGGAACTACTGAAAGTGCATCAGTGAGACCACAAGAGCCTGAAGTTCAAGAACATCCTAAGACTCTGAGGTGTGCAAGAATAAATCCTTTAGAAGATTAGATTATTGGTGATAAGAACAAAGGTGTTCAAACTAGGAGAAGAATTGTAGAAGAATATTGTTTGATCTCGAAGACTGAGCCTAATAGTGTCAATGAAGCATACAAAGATGAACATTGGATGGAAGCAATGAAAGAAGAACTACTACAAATTGAGAAGAATGATACATGGATTCTTGTTCCTAGACCTAAGGAAAAAATGTAATTGGAACTAAATGGGTCTTTCAGAACAAACTGAATGAGCAAGGTGAAGTTGTTAGAAACAAAGCAAGACTGGTGTGTAAAGGATATTCTCAGATGGAAGGAATTGACTTTGAAGAAACTTTTGCTCCTGTTGCTAGGATTGAAGCTGTGAGACTATTTCTTGCTTGTGCTACTTACAAAAACTTCAAGGTTTATTAGATGGATGTTAAGTCAACATTTCTAAATGGTGAACTGGAAGAAGAAGTGTATGTTGAGCAACTTGATGGATTTCAATTGACTGATCAGGGAGATATGGTTTGCTAGTTAAAGAAAGCATTGTATGGACTCAAGCAAGCCCCAAGATCATGGTATGCTAGATTGGACAAGTATTTTTTGAAGCTTGGATTTAATAAAGGTACTGCTAATAGTAATTTGTATTTCAAGATTGATCATGATAAAGATTTGATTGTTGAAGTCTTTGTTGATGATATCATTTTTGGAGGAGATGATAGTTTGTGCATGAAGTTTGTTGATGAGATGCAAAATGAGTTTGAGATGTCTATGATTGAAGAAATGAAATTCTTTTGGGATTGTAAATTACTCAGCTAGGTGATCCCACATTAGTGGTTTACAATTTTTGGCCAAACTAGGAGACCGAAATTATTATTTTTAACTAAATCTTTGGGCACCTATAGCGCTAAACAGTGAGGAATTTGAAGATGATGCAAACTAGAGTTTTGACATTTTTTTGTAGGTTCTAAATATATTTTTTTCAAAAATATTTGGAATCAAATTGCACTTTTTCCATCTCCCTAAAAAACTATTTTTTTCAGAAAACAACATTTTTAAAAGTGACACTCACTGTATAACACATAGCTTTTTTTCCATGAAGGATAAAATTCTAATTCTTTTGAATTTGAATTTTTAACTCTATATCTAGTGCTTCCATTTGGTTAGATAGTTTTTATTGAATATTTTTTCTTTAATCAAGTTTCGAGTCAAAATAATTACCAATTCGGCATAGTAGACTGTATAATGCATAACTTTTTTGTATGTATCGAAATTCTTTTTTTTGTTGGATCAAGGACTTCAATATCTGGTGCACTCATGTTTTTCAATTAATTTTTTTGATAATCTACTATTTTTCCACGTGTAGAACATAGAGCTTGATTTTTGGTGAAAAACCTACGTTTAATAAATCTAAAAAAGAAAATACATAATAAAACCAAAACATATTAAAATTATATTCGTTGGATAGCTTGTTCCAAGGACTACTTGATTCCAGTTGGGTCTGTGAAGTATCCATCATTTTCATGTACAAACGAAGCTCCAAAGTGCAAAAATTTTGATTTTTTTTGTGAATAAGGTCAAAAATCAGGGAAAAGGGGGGTTTGCTCAAACCCTGGGGGGTTCGAGCGAACCAAGGTTGATTCGAACCCCCTTCACAAAAGGGGTTTTCATTTTATTTTTGTTTGTGCATGCATTAAATGGGTTCCCTCAAACCCTAGTTCGAGTGAACCCTTTTTTGGTTCGTTCGAACCAAAGAGTTCATTCAAACCCACAGAATGAAATTTTTTGGCATGGGGTCATTTTTTACAAGTTTTCCTTCCTCATTCGAATTATAAACCACTTTTGTGGGTTTACCCAGCTAGATAAAGGGATCTTTATATCTCAGTCCAAGTATGTCAAAGAACTTTTGAAGAAGTTTGGTATGGAAGATTCAAAGCTAGTTGGTACACCCATGGTGACTAGATGTAAGTTGACACAAGATGATGATTCTCCTAAAGCGAACTAGACTAGATACAAATCGATGATTGGTGGATTGCTCTATTTGACTCAAACTAGACCCGATATCATGAATGTTGTATGCATTGTTGCAAGATTTCAAGCTAATCCTAAGGAATCTCATGTGATAGTTGTGAAGATAATTTTCAGGTACTTGAAGGGGACAGTTGATTTTGGCCTATGGTATCCTAAAGAAGATGACCTTACTTTGAGTGCTTTTACTAATGATGATTCGACAGAAGATGTGAATGACAAAAAGAGTACTAGTGGTGGTGCATTTTTCTTGGGAAAGAAGTTGATTTCATGGTTAAGTAAGAAGCAGAATGCCATTTATTTATCTACTATAGAGGTAGAATACATTGTTGCTGCTAACAATTGTACTCAAGTATTGTGGATGAAGTAGATGTTGAAAGATATTGGAATTGTGTATGATGAACCTATTGCTATATTATGTGATAATTCAAGTGCAATTAACATTTCTAAGAATCTGGTGCTGCATTCTAAAACCAAGCATATATCTATCAAGTTTCACTTTTTGAGAGAGAAGGTGAGTGAAAAGGAAGTTAGATTGGAGTATGTGCCCACTAAGGAATAGATTACAGATATCTTTACCAAGCCTTTTCCTAAGGATAATTTTGAGTATCTGAGAGGGAAGCTAGGGGTGATTACCCCTCCTAATCAGAATTAAGATGCATTGAATTGCATTAGTCTATGCATTTCATAGTCATATCTTGATCCAAATTGATGTTGTGGTGGCTGCTACTTAGGGGGAGTAGTCAGATGTTCAAAAATGTGGTTCAGAGCTTGTGTGGAGAAAGATAATGTGTATCTTTGTCATTTATGTCAAAGGGGGAGAAGAGTCATGTGAAAAATTGTGAATTATTTGTGGAGAAGAGTCAAAATATAAGGGGGAGAAAGTGTTAAGAGAAAGTTGCTTTGATGGTGTTTTTCACATCATGTGTTGCCATCAATGCCAAAGGGGGAGATTGTTGGACATCATTGATATGTTGTTACCATTGATTTCAATACTATTGGCATTAATGTCTTTAAGGTTGTATATGTCGAGGATATTGAGAAAATTGTAATAAAATAAGTTGCAGGTTGTTAGTGATGTAGTGAAGTTCAGTATGCTGGCTAGCTCAATATGTTGATGATCAGATGTTTTGGATTAAAGGGTTTGTTGTTGAGTATATCTAGTTTATCCATGTTAAGTTTTAAAGATCTGCATGAAGATTTGAGTTGAGTATTTGTGTTCTAACAGTATTTCTATTGCTTCATTTGGTGTTCTTTAAAGTTCAGATAATGTGATTCTAGTAATTTGAGTTGTTGTGGATGCTTATGTGGTGATTCATGATACTCGTGGATGTTTCTAGATCGTGCTCTATTTGTGTTGTATGTCTGCATTGATCGTTGTGCTCGCAATTGGTGATTTTATTTTGTGTGTTCATGTTTCTCATGTTCATGGCTAACAGGGTGATTGTAGCATGTTGTGGATGTTCAAGGAATAATTGTTTAAGGTGTTTTCATGTTTGAGGATATTGTTTTGGGTATTCACTATGTTGTGGCCGACATTGGTTGATTCACATTGATAATTATTTATGTTTTGGGCTGACAGTTTGTACACATTTTATATTTTGTTAAAGTCGACATGTAGATGATCTTATCCTTAGTTGCTGATATATGTGTTCAATTGTTTTACCATTTGAAGGTAGATGTATGAGAGATGTGTGAGTGTTTTGTGTGAATAATGTCCTAATCTTTCGAAGGAAGAAGTAAAATGTGAAGAAGAGTGAGCAGAGTTTATGTGCTTAATCGAAACTGTAATCAAACATTAGTAGATGCTATTTTATCAATTCAAAATCTTGTGGATGTAATCTGAATGTTTCTTTAAGACAGTGTGTCTTCCTTTGGGTAGTAAGCCTTATTGTAATTAAGCAGTGAGCTCTAGGTAGTGTGCCTGAATGCATGTGCATTCCCCATTTATTCCTTTATACTTCTAATAGGGTATAATCTTGTGGACTAACCTCCACTGTGGTTTTTCCCCTAACAGGGTTTCCACGTAAAAAATATTGGTGCTATGTGTGTTTTTGATGTGGTGATGATTTATGCTTTCATGTTTGTATATCAGATTTGAGGATATGCTTAATAAGTTTAATTTTTGTGACAATTGATTCACCCCCCCTCTCAGTTGTCTGCCCTTGTGTTGCCAACAATTCGCTTGCTTTAGACCTTGTCTATCTTGGGACTTGGGAGTAGAGAATCCCCTTGACATTAATATTAAATAATTGAGTATGAACTAATGTGCTATGATATTGCCTATCTAATGATGCGCTTGGGGCACTTTCTCCTTGCTCTTGGTGTCTTACAATGAGCATAAATTCTTCATGAGATTCTCCACAATACCCATCATAGTCTCCATTGATTGAGATATGCTTGCAACATCAACTTCTAGTTTGAGGAACTATGCTTTTTTGTCAAAGGTTTCTATATATTTTTGCGATACTTTCTAGTGATGCCTTCCAAATAAAAAGTTAATTCAATGCTTTTTATAAGAAATTTTTCCCACTTGATTTTGTTGTGGGAATCAACCTACAAAATCACTCACAACAACTAATACCGAAGGAAATAATTTTCTTTGATACAATCTAAGCCACAAACTATGATGGCTTATATTATACAATAGTCCTCAACATATCAATCTAAATGAAGAAATTATGAACATTTCTCTTTAGAAAATAATTTGAATTTGAAATTTAAATAAAGTGAGAGAAAACAACTATCGCAAAATAAGACACAAGGATTTTACCCTGGAGAATCTAAATTATGGGATAAAGCTCTAGTGAAAGTAAGGAAAATAACCTTCTCATTTAATAATTTCACTAGTAAAAATAATATTACACATCTTGGGCACACAACCATTTTGAAATAACTAATTTTAGTCCCTACGATCACACATAAATCTTGCAAATAGTATTTATATATCTAATTTTTCCTTTTACAATCTATCGTTCACTTGGAAAAACTTAAACTCTCTTTGAATTCACTTCTAATTCCTTCTATGTTGCCTCTTAGGTGTTTACAATGAAATATTATTCTTGTAAAAACTTGTCAATAACCTCAAAATTCATTAGGATTTGGAAAAGAAGGAAATTCAAAGTGTTTCTAGGTGTTATAGACATATGACATACCCACTCTTATTGCAATGATGAATAGCCACTCTAGTATGAAACTACCTAGATAGTTTTATAATTTCCACAATGGTTATATAACCATTACCTAACAAAACCACGGTGTGAAATACCCCAATTTTCCTTATTTTCCACCCTTTTAATACATGTAGCATTGTAAATTGTTGACCTTAACAATTTCACATTACATAAACACCCTGTTTTTCCTATGGACCTAAACATATATGATGGTAAATGTTTTGTTAACATGGCTTTGGTTATCTCTAAGTCTTTCACTCGATCATACATGACAAGTTGGTAGAGTGTTTTTGCTTCTTGTCTTCTGGTCATTACTAACATGACTCATGTTAGTTTTTCAAGGTTCTAACATGGGTGACAATTCCCTCTAAAATGGATGACATTAGAGACAATCGAGTGTTTCAATGATATATTTTTATAATTTTATGAAATTCATTAATATTTCTCTCAATTCATTCTTCAATTGAAGGAGGGGTTGGTGGGGGAGGTTTGGGTTTTGACCTTCCTCCAACATTTTAAACCTATTTGTAATTCAAAACATAAAAATACAATGTTTAAGTAATTCCCACAATTTAAAAATGAAAACCTAAATCATACTAAAAACTTTGAATAAATTTAGATAAAACTCAAAAAAAAAAAAAAAAAGTGAAAGAAAACAAACTTACCTCTACACTATGGTCAATGCAAGCTCACAAATGATGAAATCCAAAATGGATATCAATTTTGTAATTTAGATATTTGTTTCCCTCTGTTATTCTCCTCAATCGTGAGTCATTTTGGTAGAGTGAAGACTATTTTTTTTTTTACTTTTTAACATTTCCAAAACAAATGTCCATTTCTTAGAAACTATGAATGAATATCCATAATTTAAAAATGAATAATTGTTCATAACATATATTTGTTATTTAAAAATGGATATCTGTTATTTAGAAATGGATATCCGTTATTAAAAAAATGCATATCTGTTATTTAGAAATGGATATTTGTTTTACTTTGGTAAGAAAAGCTCACTATTCA
The DNA here is from genome assembly GCA_007258455.2 of Sequoia sempervirens. Taxonomy (NCBI): domain Eukaryota; kingdom Viridiplantae; phylum Streptophyta; class Pinopsida; order Cupressales; family Cupressaceae; genus Sequoia; species Sequoia sempervirens. The sequence goes on along the minus strand of VDFB02385320.1, from coordinate 42,346 downwards.
TCTAACCCAAAAAAAAAAAAAAAAATCCATTTTCAAAATTTGGCTAAGTAAAAACATGTTTCTTACCGCTATTGCCATTATTTGGCCTATCATGATCTTGCATTCACCCATATAAATATAAATTTTAAAATTTATAATATGTATTTATTTATATGTGTGTGTATAGGCAAGTGCTACCAAAGGGGCAACTCCCATCATGTATTAAATCCAAAATTTCTTATTAAATACGATTACAAAGAAAGAGATCATTTTAGGAGGTTACAATATATCTAACCTTTTTTATTTCCTCCAACAAAACCAATTATTTGGGTGAGAGGAGGCAAGGATGATTGTAAACAATTTTTTAAAAGTCCCCAAACTTTCCTATGATTAGACCCATAGAGAAAGCCTCAAAACACATTCTCAAGGTTCAACCATTATTTTATGTCCAATTTGAAGAATACAACCCCAATACCATGCATAGAGATCTTCCTATCGTAGTTTGAAATGGCCATTTTGGACTTTTCTACCAAGAGTTTGTTGAGGTAGTGGATTGTAGCAAGCTTTGCATACATCAACCCTAGTTGGTCCATAGATGTTGATAAGGAGGAAGTGAAAATTAGAATGGAAGAATCTTCCCATCCTTCCCAACCAATAGGAGAAATATTGCAAAAGTTCAAAGGAGGTTTGATCCAAGTTCAACAAAAACCTAATATTTCTAGCAAATCCCAAAGCAGGTTCAAAGAAGTAAGACTAGCCATAAAAATGATGCATAAATGGGTGATCCCACATAAGTGGGTTACAATTGCATTCACGAAGAAAAAATGATTGGATTGTCTAAAAAAAAAAGGGTTTTAAGGGGGATGTTTGACTGAACCCATTTTTGGGTTCGCTCGAACACCCCCCTTCGAGTGAACTCCTTTTTGATGGCATGTTCAATCAAACCCCCTTTTGGTGGGATTTTCTTAATAAAATAAAGGGGAGAATGGAAAAAGGAGGGGTTCTATAGAACCCCCTTCTAGCAAACCCTCCTTCACTCCAAGGGATCTAGGGGAATTTGCTCGAAGGGTAGTGAACCCCCTTTTTACCCTTCTCCCCCTCCATATGCAATTTTCTACAAAATTTTGGCTTTTGAAGCTCGGGTTGAAGATGAAAATAGAATCAACTTCATAGACCCAACTAGAGGATTATAGTACTCAAAATGAGCTATCAATCAAGTATAATTTTAATATATTTTGGTTTTATTATGTATTTTTTTTAGTTTAATTAAACATAGGTTTTTCATTGAAAATCAAGCTCATTGTTTGGCACATGTGTAAAAATAGTAGATTATCAACAAAAAAATTGAAAAATGTGTGTGCTTCGTATTGACGTCTTTGATCCAACAAAACAAATATTGAACTTCGATACATACAAAAAAGTTTGTGTTATGGACACCTATGTCTAAATTGTAATTGGTTTGACTTCAAAACTTAATTAAGAAAAAAATATTCAATAAAACACTATGAAACCAAATGAATTGCTAGATATCATAGATACAAATCTAAATTCCAAAAAATCAGAATTTTATCCTTCATAGGAAAAAAGTTATGTCTTATACGGTGAACATCACTCTTTTAAAATGGTGTTTACTATTAAAAACTAATTTTCAAAGGAGATGGATAAAGAAATGCAGTTTGATTCCAATTTTTTTTTTAAATATATATTTAGAATCTACAAACAAAATGTCAAAAATCACTAGTTTGCATCATCTTCAAAATCCTCATGGTTTAGCAGCTATAGGTGCCTAAAAGTGAATATTTAGTTGAATTTTTTTAGTTCAATGTCATGTTTGGCCAAAAAGTGTAACTCACTATTGTAAGATCACCCAAATGAAGAATTCGTAGCCATACCAAGTTTGAATTCTTGAAACACAATAAATTTATCCTTGATGTTGTCTATTTGGTGCTTAATTAATTACCTTTTTTTAGGTGTGTTAAGAACACTAACATTCTAGGATGAAATCTTCATTGCACTCTAAGGGAGGGGTTTCCTTAGATCTTAGAAAGTAGTTATTAATTGAAGATTGACCCTTAGATTAAGATTATTCCTTTGACTTTATCTTGATTGATTTTCATTACGGTTCCTCTCAAAGCCAATATCTACCTTAAGGATTTTTGAAGAAAACTAGCTAATAGATCTAATGTTGACCAATCTAAAGTCATCGAAGTTTTCTTTGTCAAATTCTAGCCAATCCTCCTCATACTAATATAAATTGTTTTCAATTTATGTTACATTTGGGATGAAATGAATGACTGCATTATTTTGATTAGGATTGTTGATGACTTGAGAATCTATCTTAGGGAGGGCCTCCTCTGGGAATGGCAACTTTTTGTAGCCTTTCCCTTCACCACCCATTTCTTCCTCTAGTTAGGCACTTTATATCTTCCTCTATTTCTCCTAGATCAAGTAGAGAAATCATGAACATTGATGCGATGTTCAAATTCACTTTATATCTACTCGCAATAAATCGTCTTCCAATACCCATTGAATTGTGAAAAGGATGAGACTATGTCTTGTTGTAAAGAAACTGCAATCTTTGCTTTGTAATATGTCCTAGAAATGTCATTTTTATTTGGCATGAGGTAAGCCTAATAGGTGTGTCCATAGTGGTTTGCCAACATCTAACCATGAGTTGTGCAAGATCCAATCTAAATTAATAAATAAGCTTTGTTGAGGGGAGACCACACATGACATTGCATTTAATGATTGATGAGAGTCGTGATTTATGAATTGCATCCAAAGATTAAATAAGTGAGCATCGTGCATATTGTTGTCTAACAATCAGTAATCAATTTCATCTCCCTTTCGACAACTAAGTTGGCGAGTGAATTGATGTCCATGTTGGCTTCTTGGTAGACATGGTTTAGGATGTAGTCATCCAACTTTGAGAGTTCACATTGTATTGCAAAAAATATAGACTTGAGTTTTCACTATTGGAGAGTGTTCAATCTTATATCATTAACAAGTAGTGTGGAATCACCTTGAATTATTATTTTTTTTCTTTTTTAGGTTCGAGAAAATTTACAATCCAAGTAGAAGTGCTTGGAGCTCAATTTCGTTATTAGTGTCGATCTTGAGAGATTTTGATGCTTTGCATCCTATGTTCCTTTTCCAATCATGTATGATGCATCTTGCACCTAAGGGTTGGGATTTCTTCTCGATGCCCCATTAATGTTCAACTTTACCCATCCCTATTGAGAAGGTTCCCATTTTGCTTTTGCTCTTTTTGAGAGGATCTTATCACACCAACCCCATTAATGAGGGATGAATTATTTCATTTCATTTACATTGTTTAAATTATTTTTATTATTTACATAAGACTTATTCTATTCAATGAAAAATTATTTTATTTAATATATTTATAATAATTTTTTATCTGATTTATTTACTCAACATTTATTTTATTAATTATAAATAACTTGTTTCTTATTGACGGATAAATAAAAAAACTCCTTACAAACTTTTAAAATCAATAATCAGTATTACTAATATAATCTTCAGTTCAAAAATAGAATTATTTCACAAATAAAACTAAGTAACAATGGCCAGATAAATCCGAATACTATGTATCTTTGCTTTTAAAGCTCTCATTCGTTCCCTCATTTTCTAACGTTCGTTTTATTCAAATTTTAAAATGAGTAACGGTAGTAAAGGAAAAGAAATGTGAAAGAAAATGTCTGTTGACCAGAGGAATTACGCGAAGGCGACCTCGTACATGTAATTATCGGTGGGTTGAATGCAGTGTCTCTGAAGCTATAAGGCTGTCGTTACTAGTAATTACAAGAAAACATCGCAAATTTATAGATAAGGCAGCTAGGCTATGGCAAAATCCAGCTCCTTTACTGTCAATTCCCTCCAACATTTAGGTTTCAAAGGATATGGAACACTCGCAAAATATTATCTAAGACCAGGATGAAAAGGCCATGTAAGACAATGCAGACGGTCTACCCTCGCTGGCATCGTTGCTATTTCCTCTGTTTTCTCTGTTTCCTCTTCTGGTAAGCATAAGAATAGGATTCATCATGAATTATAACTAATGAACGGCGTTATATAATGGTTTGATGAATTTATGTGGGTTTTGGTCTTCACAGTAATTGACACACGAATTGCTGCTGCCAAGTGTAGAGGAAGGTTGGACCTCAGTGAATTTGGTGAGTATATCAAAACCTTGGCTCTTGAATTCATGATGATTATGATCTGGTGCAGACGGACAGTTCCTTAGTGTATTGTTAAGGCTGAATTTACTACCCAACTCCCTTGTCTGGACAGTCTTTTCAGACACTCTTGGTTTATGCATGGACTGAGACCCGGGTGCTTAGTCCTGCGGAGATCCATGGGTGGTTCTGCTTGGTCCTATGGAGACATCTTTTTTTGGCCCTGTGTTTCTTGTTGGAGATTGCCCCTTTGTGTCCTCCTGGATGTAGACATTGCTAGTTTTTTGAGGCCTCTCTACTCTTCCTGTCTATTAACATTTGTTTGGACCAAATTTCTCTCTTCATATACTCCTAGGTTCCGGGGAAAGAGTTGTTTAGTCGTTCTGTTATGGTGGAGATTTCTGTCAGTTTCAATACATCTAGGTTACTTGGACCTCCCCTTTGAATTCTCTCAGCCTCGAATTAACTTTCTATGTTGAGCATTTGTTACAAGATGTTGGCGAGGCCATTGAACTGCCCACCTGTCTTCAGCATTCAACTCAAGCTAAAAAAATTTAGGACAAAACCCTTTTACAGTGAAAATCATTGAATTTATAGCTTTCACACCCATAAACAATTCCTAACTGACTCATATTAAAAAAACCTTTTAATGAGTGTATATTTTCAACTCATTAAAGAATGTTCTATAAACATTTTTAAAATTGAATTTGAAAAACATAAGTTGAACCTTTATGCAAGTTTGATGAGATTTGCATACTCTTTTCGAGACATTATGTCAAATATTTTACATATGGTGACTGTAGATATGTCCATAACCAGCCAAAGTGCCTCTTCATTCACTTGTCTAAGATCTCCCAATGTTATCTTCGTATCTAGAACCTTCATACATATCAATAGAAGCTTCCTCCATATCCCCAAACCACTTTGAAGTAAGTGTTGAACCTATGCTACTAATAAAAATTTTACCACCTTCGATGGCAAGTGCTTTTGTTATAAGGTCTTCCCAGCTCAACGAGGACCAAACAACAACACTCCTTTACATGGCCTTGGAAGATTTCCAACAAGGAAAATCTCCGGCATCTGTAGCTACTTTTAAATAAGTTTGGCCCACTGGATAATACTCAAGATGAAAATCCATAGTTTGTTCACCACTTGTAAGATTTTTTAATTTGCAAATACCTTTTTAAAAATAGACCCTACAGGAATCTCAATCAATCCATTATGGTGAACAGAGATTAGTACGTCCTGTTCTTCTACAGCCAGTGGTTCATTTTTCTTAGCATCAAAAAGATCACACGGTTCATTTTTTCTGTCCTTACTTTTCTCAGAGGAATCTGTCTCTTCAATTTCCAGTTCTACAAGCATATTATGACGGCAACTCTTGACAGATCCATCCTATGCTCTGCCTCCTGCAGAGTATACATCAACTCTTCACGCTTTTGCATCAAGCGACGGATTTCATCCACATGCATCGCCACTAAGCTTCCATCTGCTACAATGGAACTATCCTGTCGGATAGGCTTACAGAGTTTAGAATCTTCATAAACAAGGATACTCTTTTTATCAAACTCGGGACAAGCCTTTTTGGCAGAGTCAATCCACTTCTCGGTATGAACATCATCTCGAAGCACGACAATGTCTGGTCCAGCAACTTCAGAACCAATCTCATGTAAAGCTTTCTCAAGATCAGAAACACACTGTTTCTCAACGCCTAATGATTTCTTCAAGCTTTCTTCTAGTTTTCCAGCTTCTGTTATGGCAATCAAGTGTGCAGATTGTTCTCGCTTCAGACATTCTCCAGCTAGAGCAAGTTTCATTTGTTCATACTTAGATGTCCATTCCTTGCGCTCTATTAAGAGAAGCCCCATATTGTATTGATAATCATACAGCTCGGCGTCAAGTTTGTTAATATGAAGGAGAAGAGCTGCCCTGTCTTTTTTCTCGAGCGAGTCCTGGTCCAGAGAACCCGGCTCCCTGAAGCGCCGCCAGACCTCCGGCTCCGCCGCCACAACTTGGCCATTCTCGTCTAAAGAATTCCTCAGGGGAGATACTGCAAGGGACTTCTGCAAGGCCTCGATCAAGTCCTCCAGCCGCGGGCTTGAACAATATTGCCGCGGGCTTCCAACCAAACCATTCAACAGGGAAGCATAATCAACCCCACAGGATTTGAAAACAGGACCTTCCAAACCATAGTTTACATCTACCTCTTCATCTTCTTCGAAACCATAATTTACGTCTACCTCTTCACCTTCTTCGAGTTCTCTGTCAACTTCACCGTCTGGACCTTTCCCACCACTGCCAGCCAACAGGACTTTCTTCTCGGTGTCCTCCAAATCTGCCACTGTTGCACTTTTAGCCTCTCTGGCTTCACCTGCATGCAATTCTACTTCAATAAATGGCATATCTTCATCCATTGGAGTGGCTTCTGCAACAGCTTGTGCAACCAAGGGAGTTTTATCTATTTCTATCAACGAAATTCCACATTCAACAGCAGCAACAATTGTTGCTTCACGAGGCACTATTTGTGCTTTTAACTTCTTATTTGTGGAATTGTGATCATAATTTCTCACCCTACGTTTCATGGAATTCCTCACTTCTTCTTGCTCCTTTGGAAGATCAAACGTGACCCTCTTCTTACCTTTCATTGCTTTCAGCTTCGGAGATTGATTCCTTTTGTGCGAATTCTCAAGACCTTGCTCTCCCATGTGACCAAGCCTCTTGAACCAAGGCTCTGTGTCACTATCCACCATTGCCATCGCAGCTCCCACCTCATTGTGACTCTCTAGCACATATAAAGTGTTTAATTTGCTGCCTTCTGCAATCACTCGGGCTCCTTTTGTCACCTTCCATCTACTTAGTTCAAAAGTGACTCCACATCCTTGAGAACTCAATTGCCCAACTGAAATTGAATTATGTTTCAGTTGAGGGACATACCTGACCTCCCTTAACAACCAACTTTTTCCATTTGTTAGTTTCAACAAAACATCTCCTATGCCAGCAATATCAAGAGATTTATTATCTGCAAGAAGGACCTTACCCAAAACACCGCTCTAAAAAGTTTTGAAAAATTTCCTACATGAAGTAACATGAAACGAAGCTCCCGTATCTAGCACCCAACCATTTGTTTCAATTTCTTCTTCGGTTAACAGAAGTACACTATCTTCCATATCTGCTCCTTGGCTCTAACCATGCTCTGATACCAATTGTAAATTTTAAACAAGCAAAAAAAACATAAAACATAAGAAAGAAATTGGAGACAAAACACAATATTTATGTGGTTCACCAAAACTGGCTACATCCATGGGAAAGCAGGGAATAATCTCTATTATTATCTAGTACATGATCTTCACACATATATTTATACACAGCTCTTCAATATGAAGAGATGGGAGAATACGAACGGTCATGTGACTGTTGGACTTCACATCCTAACAATATGGTGATATAATTTCATCAACTAAGAATTTTTCTATGCTTTTAGCCCTTATTGCATGATTCACCCCACATGAAGCAGAAGACTCTTTGCAATTTCAGGTTTCTTCAGTGAGATTTGAGCTAAAAAATTAGCATTAACATATGACACTGCATTACCAAGCAGATGAGGGGCTGCCATATATGTTTCGACAACCCTTCATAACATTCAACACTACGATTGATCTCACTATCTTTATTCCAGTATGGAATGCATACTGATAGCAATAGTGCCCCCGAATCAAGACAAGGTTTATCAAGGAATTCGTCCAAGGTTAACACAGGTTGTATTTTCTTAGTTGAAATAATTTTGACTGTTGCACTAGCTCCAACGAGAATGATTACAATACCTAAATCAAATGACTATTTCTTGGCCATTATTAAATTACCACCAGCACTGGCTGTGTTTCTATTAAATCCAGAGGCTAACTTTTTTAAAGTGATTAGTATTGCTCTCAAAGATTAAAGGATAAATCAGTTTCCCACGATCCAAAATATCATTTGCATCTTCTAAGACTTCAATAAGCTTGCTGATGGTTACAGCTGCTCCAATTTCAACCCCAAATTCACGTCTTTTAATAATCTGTAGCTTTGGTATATTAATGATATCAACTCAAAAACGTTTAGATCTTATATGTTGCAGATCCTAGCACTAGTATTACCTACAACCAGTTTAAGTTCAACAGTTTCCTTGGCATCCAGGTTATACATTCCACTAGCCTGGTCATGACCAAACTCTGTCATGTACTCTTCCCTACACCAATGACTTTTTGATTTCTAAATCTGTTATGCTCTTGCTATCAAGTATCATTGGGGGCATTTGACTCTTCCACACTGCGCATTCCCACCGCCTAACATTTTGTTGAATAAGCCATGTTCCATCCATTAGGAACTATCGAGGGTTTCGGGTATATTAGGAACTTCTACAATCATAGCGTTCAATAAGATGACCTCTCTTTGAGTTGTTTGGTAAATACCTTCGTGTGTTTTGCCTCTACTTTTCCATTTGCATTCAATTCTATAGATTGCCTTTGCTTGAAAGTTTATAAAGCTTCCTCAACGAATCCATTTTGTGCATACCCTGCGATCATGGCAGCTCATGAAGTGTATTTCTTTTAAGGCATTCTATCAAATAGTTCGTGCCTTTGTCTATCAGAATATTTGCAAATATAATTTCTCAAAAAATCTCCTTCCCATTACGCTGCAATGGAATATCTATACGCCACCATCATTCATACAAGATTCTGATTTTTTTATTAGTCTCGTATCATTTTAGCATATGAAACACCTGGTTGTACGTAAAGGTTATTATTTAGAACGATTGTCATCTATTTTAAAACCTGCATTTAACTTCTCCTTCTCTTTGTTCAAATTCGCTCCAAGTGCTTCCAATTGGATTTTAACAACTGAATGCCCCCTCGCCATGACTTGAAGAATGTCAATGTCTATATCTGTCTACTTGTCAACCGCCTTGCCCTGGTAAAACTTTTCCCATTGAGACGGTGATCATGGAAGTTTGATGTAGTTACCAAACAAGCTTACCACCGTATATGATTAATAAGCTACAGTACCAATTAAGGCCATGAAGAAGAAAGATTATCGATGCCATTTCAAATACTTCTCACTCTTAGTGTGAACCGATTGAGCTTACTTTCCCACCTGGTGGTTCTTCCTCTATAGCTACTCATTCTTGCTTTTGGCACTATTCCAATGTGTTTGATCAGTAGATAAGCAGAGGAGAAACAGAGAACAAAAGAACCGAGATATAACACATAGATAAAAACAGAGATGAACTGTAAATATATATTTATGTTTTGGACAAAAACATACAAAGTTTGATTGCATAAAATAGAGTTGCTGCTCTTTCTTTAACTTAGAAGAACAAAAACAGTGTCCCCTGTTCGGCTACAAAACTGTTACCACAGCATAGCATACACCTTTTTTATATACATATGACCCTAACAAAAAAACTACTTTTTCAACGTATATCCCTAGCAAAAACAACACAAACTGAAATTTATTACAGTGAGCTCTGCAGAGTGCGAAAATCCTGAGAATGGGATTATACAATTAATTCATATTCAATTTCAATCTTGTGTGTAGTGAATGTGAAGACAAGCGAAAATGGCACTGAGTTTGAGAATGAAATCTCGCACGTATGGGTTTCACAGATTGGCAGAGTGAACAAGAGGAAGAAACTTACTATTCTGATTTATATTGCAAGAGAATCTGTACTTGTCTATGGTGTTCGTACGTATCTAATTGAACTTCAATGCTGTAGAATACAGGTAATATCACAATCTTGAACTTCGATTGCTTAATTGAGGAGAGCAGAAGATACAGCTGAGCTGAGTGCTACAAAATTGCGAGTGCATCAACAAATTTCAAGTGCTATAGTTGTATCAGATCATCGTCCTGCTAATGGATCTCTACCTACTGTCTAAATAAAGATGCCTGTAAGACTTGTAATGCTGTCAGGAACATGATGTTTATTTCATTCTGTTTTGAGAAAATATTATCATTTAACACTCTTGCTGTGCTTTCTTTTCTGTGATTATATTGGGACCATTCTTCAAGGTGTAATTGTGTATAATATCATATCTGTAAATGCTGCAGGATGTTGGTAAAGTTTGAACAAGGACCATGCCAGGCTAATGGAGCTCTTTCGAAGGAAAATGCGCAAACTGCACCACCAGCACCTGATCTATTAGGGGATCTTTTGTGTCCACTTGCTATTGAAGGTCCTCCTGCTCCAGTTGTCTTCATCCCTTCAAGCTAATCGTTGTCTTTAGAAGGTAAATATGTTGGAAATTCTGTGCATTGATAAACATGGATGTAGATGATGAATAAATCTACATTTTCTGCTTTGGGATGTCTCCCTTTGCTTGGCAGTTTTTGTACTTATATGTAATTGCTAGGCTCTTACCTCATTTTTTTATGCTTTTGTTGTTTTACTCATTTATTTATGATCTGGTCACCTTTTCAGCCTTTTCTTTCCTATCTTGGCCTGCAATGTGTTACAAATTCATTTTTGATTTTGTACGTTGCAAAATTTTATATTATCACCAAGTCTGAAGAAATATGCTGAGTGCTCTTGTCAAATTTTTGTGGCTTAAATAATACAGTTCAATAATATTTCTGATGTTGAAAATTATGTGAATAGGCTGCTTCAAGATACTTATAGTTGTACAAATGTTATAATAAAAGTTAAAGAGATGGTTAGTATAGCGTTTTACTCTTCTTTATAAATTTTAAGGATATAATATGTGTAGTTCCTTAAAATAACTTTTCCCCAATCACAGTGGAGAATGGAATGTGAAAATTGGAAAACAAGCTTCTTGGACGCTTTGCTTTCCCTCCAAAAAATAATGCTAGGGGTTGGCACAAGAAACTTCTTTACAAAAGCAAAAAACATATTTGATTACAATTTATTATGTATCAACTCAATAGAAACGCCAAAGGGACAATAATTAAACATATAGCATGATGAAACAAGAATGGCCAATAGACAAGAATAGTCAATACAATGGCTAAGGGACATTTGATATCCATTTTTTTCATCCTCGTCTCTTGTGAGAAGGAGATGTGCTGCCACTCTCTAAGAAAGTTTTTGACGGAAATTAATTTAAAATGTAGAAACCTTTCAAGTCCTTCATATGGATCTATGGAATTGGTATGCTGATTATCTTTCTTTTGTATACTTTCAAACATTAAGTTTGTTCTTAAATCTTGAAAATGTGAATAATGCAGTCAATTGGGAATGTTGCTGAGCGCTTTCAAGCATTATGCCTTAAAGATAGTGGAGTTCTGTATGAAGATCCTTTTATTCAGGTATGTCTTTTGATACTTGCTCCTCTATTTTTATTCACGTATGTCTTTTGATACTTGCTTCTATGGTTTCTTCCAGCGTATTTATCCTGTAAAACACAGATTCAATAAGTAAGTGGCAAAGATAAATCTTTATGCTATTGATAGAAAACACACAAGACATAAACTAAAATCAATTCTTTTATTCAGGCTTGTAGTAACCTTTCTTTCAGTTGTTTATTTTCATCTTCTAGTTGCTTGTGGCAAGTAGCATTAATATGAAACTCCCACCATCAGGATTATTTTCATGTATAGAGCTTGAACCAAATTCACAATTGGCAATATGATTGTAAATTTAAGCTTGATCCAAGTTTAGCAAATGCAATAGCATTTGTGTTTGTGAAGCTTGAGTCAATTCCATCAATTGCAGTCCTCGTCAAAACCTAGATAAAAGAATTAAATGATTTTAGAAGATTTCCTTCAATAGTTATTTCTTAAAAAAGATCAAATGTTTTTTGAAGATTCCATGTTTTTAGCATGCGTGGATGCATTTCTAGAGCAGCAAAAAAATCCAAAATTTTGGGGATAGCAGGTCATGGTATATATAATATATATTTATAGCTTTTTAATTCTATAACTATATTAATAAACATCATTAAACATTCTAAATATGGCTGAAATTCAAATAATAGTAACATCTATAACATCAAACAACAAACATTGAACATTGAATATTGAAAATTGAAGTCCAAAATTCAGTGAAATTTAGAAATATGACTCAGAAATTTGTACATATGAAAATTTGTTTTTCTTATATGATATAATTAATGATCATGAAAATAAATGTGCAAATGCCCTATTTTTTATTTTTCCACAAAACATATTCTTTCATTTTTTTCATCAACAGTTGTTGTGGGATGTGTTAAGATGTCCATAGCACATGGGAGACATCTATGTCTTGGAGATGTCTGGACATCCCTAAGTGCCCCTTTGAACTGATCTAATATCGGAGATTGTGTTAAGCTTATTCAGAAAGGCTATAGTTTGTCATTCTTGGCATGCTGTTAAAATTGGAACTTAATGGTTAAACAATTTTTGAAACCTCTTGAATCACCACTTTTGTTTTAGTAATTTCTCATCCACATGCAACTTTTCTTGTTAGTAATTGCTTGGAAACCCTAGTTTTTTGCATTATTGTTAATTTTCTTTTATAATTTTTGCGGTTTTGATCAGGTATTAGGAAATCCTAATTTAGCAAATCTTAATTTTAAAATCAGCAAACCCAAACTTTCAAGAAAAGAATTGGGAGCTTTGGTTTTTGCCCTTACAGATTTGTTCCGTGTATACCACAGATATACTGATAACTTCATTATGCTAGAATAAAAAAGTCTGGCGTAGTCTTGTACTTTTGATACCCTACTACATCCAACCAATATATTAAATGAAACTTGGCACTATTCTAAGCACTATCCTCCTATCTGAGCATAGTCATACCAACTTTTTACACTCAAATTCTTAAAGTGTTCGCAAAGCCTTTCTCCTCAACCCTGCAGTTTGAATTCTTCCACAATGCTTCAACTATAGGCTTCATTACTTATATTCAGGCTCTAACTTTATCATTGTTGAAACTAAAAATTCTTCAAGCATTGGGTTGTATATATCCATTTTCCTCGATCCCCATTATATCTCATAATCCAATGGAGGCATCATACCTAGTTAATCATCATCATGTCTCCAAAACTCATTGCCCTGCAAGAGCAAGATCCACTCTCATATCATCACGTTTCATGGTGGGAGCTAGTAAATATGTTAGACTCGATTTGAATAATGAGAAGAGTGGTAGAGGTGTATTGGGCATAAAAGCAGACAAGAAGGATAAGGATAGTTATTCTATTAAGAAAGGAACTCCTTATACAAACTAGGGGAGAGGACCTAGTAGTTGTGCACCCTAACTTTGCGCTTCTAATTATCCTACATGGAAATTTCAAATCACTCCCAATTTTTTACAACTTACTTGGTAAGTCCCCTGCTTATAATTTTCCTTTCAGGGCCACATCATTAAATATGATGTCACATCAGCATGCTTTTTGTCAAGGTGTCCAAAAAGGCCCAAAAAATAAGTGAGACCAATACTTGTGCATTCACATCATGGGTAGTTAAGCACTGATGTGGCATAACATGATTGATTGATTTTTAGATCAAAGGAATGTATTTTGTTTAAATATGGGTAGTCAAGTCACAACTATTGGGCATATATAAACAACTACTATCACAAGTATTGGGTATTATATAAACAACTACTATCACAACTATTGTTTATTATATAAACAACTACTATCATAACTATTAAAACATGCTCAATTATTGGGTCCTCTCCCTTATGCAATTTCCCTAGACAATCCATCTTCTTCATTTTGATGATTTTATCTAAGACCCTTTTATTCAAATCATGTAGAATATCTACCAATGAGCGAGTTATAAAAAATGAATAAAAGGGTCTTAGATAAAATAATCAAAATCATGCAAAAGGAGGACAACAAAGGTTGTGGAAATTGATGTTACACCTGCCAATTGCACTTACATGTCATGAAAGATAATAGAGATGGAGGAATGCATAATCGATTGGAGTAGGTTCAAGACTCACTACCTACCATTTTTAGCAATTCAAGCCTACCTTCATCAAGCATATTCTATTGTTGCAAAAAGTCAATGGTATGCATGTTATCTCTTACATGTTCAAAGACATGGGCTTTCATGTTGCTCTTCTTACACCCCTTTTGAGTTTTCAAATGGAGAAAAGATAAAGTATTCTTATTTTTGAAAATTTCAATTTGTTTTCATTATTTATTTCATATTACCTCGTAAGGAGTGTTTGACCTACTACCATTAAATTCCTTGTTTGTTTGGCCCAATGCTCATCTGCAAGTCATTTTTTTTTTTGTGTGTTTATCCATGAGGTTGACAAAGTGGTTCTCTTGGTGACGACTGGGGAATTTGAAGTGGAGTATTTGAGGTTATAGAGTTTTTTATGTCTAAAGGTATTTTCCCACTTCTTGGGTCAGCTAGATTATTAAGAACATATAGTCCACAAACAAAAAGTTTGGCATAAACATCACACCTTAACTTTATTTCTAGTATGACTTGGTATCACATATTGATCAAAGTTTGCTATATCCCAGTAATCACTTTCCTTGTATTGATTATTGTAAATAAGATTTCAAGTCCTCCCAAACATTGGTACGAGCAATTGGGATGATGCCATTTTCAGGGATAAAATGCCAAAATTTGTCAGATGTCACAAATACTCTTAGGAGGCTTGCATTATTCTTTGTATAGTACTTTTGATGTGAATTGTGAGCATAGTTAAATGGCACAATACTCTATAGTTATGGGCACCTTGACCATGCAAGATGGTTGCTATTTTGGAGAATTTATATAAATTTATAGATTTACAAATTAGAAACTTGCAATTGAAATAAACTCTAGAGCAATAGTAAGACTAAGGTATAGATTTACTCTTTCCTCAAAATACAAATGCTATGAGATGTGCTAGGTATAGATTTACAAACTAGCAACTTCTAGTTGTAATAGACTCTAGAGCAATAGTAAGACTAAGGTATAGATTTACTCACCTCTTTTCAACTCCAACTTGGCAGAATATAAGACTAAGGTAAGGCGGGTTGGGCATTGAGTTGGGTTGGGTTGCAGGGATACCTCTGGGTCAACCAAAAGAAGAAAGAGAAGTCCATAACTTTTTATTGTCTTTGAAAGGGGTTTGGATTATAATATTTTGATTAATTAGAGGCCAATTTACAAAAAAAATTATAAGTGGACTAGTCCCAGCGTGACGCTCCTTTCTGACCCCAACTTGGCAAAATGTAAGACCAAGGTAAGGCAGGTAGGGTGTTGGGCTGGGTCGTAGGGATACCCCCGAGTCAGTAAAAAATGGAGAAAGAGAAGTTCATACCTCTTTATTGTCTTTGACTGTTGCATACATCCCTAAGGGATTAGTCTCACTCTAGTGTGATGCCCCTTCTCGACCCCAACTTGGCAAAATGTAAGACCAAGGTAAGGCGGGTAGGGCGTTGGGCTAAGTCGTACGGGTACCCCTGAGTCAGTAGAAAATGGAGAAAGAGTTCATAACTTTTCATCATCTTTGACTACTGCATACATCCCCAAGGGACTAGTCCCGCCCAATGTGACACCCCTTCCCGATCCCAACTTGAAAAAATGTAAGGTGGGTAGGGCATTGGGCTAAGTCATAGGGATACCCCTGAGTCAGTAGAAAATGGAGAAAGAGAAGTTCATACCTTTTTATCATCTTTGTATGTTGCATACATCCCTAAGGGATTAGTCTCACCCTAGCGTGACGCTCCTTTCCGACTCCAACTTGGCAAAATGTAAGACCAAGGTAAGGTGGGTAGGGCATTGGGTTGGGTCGTAGGGATACCCACGAGTCAGTAAAAAATGGAGAAAGAGAAGTTCATGCCTTTTTGTTGTCCTTGACTATTGTATACATCCCCAAGGGGTTAGTCTTGCCCCAACATGATGCCCCTTCCCAACCCCAATTTGGCAAAATGTAAGACCAAAGTAAGGTGGGTAGGGCATTGGGCTAGGTCGTAGGGATACCCCTGAGTTAGTAAAAATGGAGAAAGAGAAGTTCATACCTTTTTTATCATCTTTGATCGTTGCACACATCCCCAAAGGATTAGTCTCACCCCAACATGACACCCCTTTTCGACCCCAACTAGGAAAGATGTAAGACCAAGGTAAGGCGGGTAGGGTGTTGGGCTAGGTCGTAGGGATACCGTTGATTGTTGCATACATCCCCAAGGGATTAGTCCCACCTTAGCAAGATGCCTCTTCTTAACCCCAACTTGGCAAAACGTAAGACCAAGGTAAGGCGAGTAGGGCATTGGGCTGGGTTTTAGGGATACCCCTGAGTAAGTAAAAAATGGAGAAAGAGAAGTTCATACCTTTTTATCATCTTTGACTACTACATACATCCTCAAGTGATTAGTCTCGACCCAACCCCAACATGATGCCCGTTCTCGACCCCAACTTGGCAAAATGTAAGACCAAGGTAAGGCAGGTAAGGCGTTGGGTTGGGTCATAGGGATACCTTTGAGTTAGTAAAAAATGGAGAAAAACAAGTTCATACTAATTAATCATCTTTTACTGTTGCATACATCCCTAAGGGATTAGTCTCACCCTAGTGTGATGCCCCTTCTCAACTCCAACTTGGCAAAATGTAAGACCAAGGTAAGGTGGGTAGGGCATTTGGCTGGGTAGTAGGGATACATTTGAGTTAGTAAAAAATGGAGAAAGAGAAGTTAATACCTTTTTATTGTCTTTAACTATTGCATACATCCCCAAAAGAATAGTCTCGCTCGAGCGTCATGCCCCTTCCTAACCCCAACTTGGCAAAATGTAAGACCAAGGTAAGAGAGGTAGGGCGTAGGGATACTCCAAGTCAGTAAAAAATGAAGAAATAGAAGTTCATACCTTTTTATTGTATTTGATTGTTGCATACATCCTTAAAGGATTAGTCTCGTCCAAGCGTGATGGCCCCTTCTCGATCCCAACTTGGAAAAATGTACCACCAAGTTAAGGTGGGTAGGGCATTGGGCTGGGTCATAAGGATACCCTAAGTCAATAAAAAATGGAGAAAGAGAAGTTCATACCTTTTTATCGTCTTTGACTGTTGCATACATCCCAAGGGATTAGTCTCACCCTGATGTGATGCCCCTTTCCGACCCTAACTTGGCAAAATGTAAGACCAAGGTAAGGTGGGTAGGGCGTTGGGCTGAGATGTAGTGATACCCCTGAGTTAATAAAAAATGGAGAAAAAAAAGTTCATACTTTTTTATCATCTTTGATTGTTGCATACATCCCCCAGAGATTAGTCTAGCCCTAACATGATGCCCCTTTTTGACTCCAACTTGGCAAAATGTAAGACCAAGGTAAGGGGGGTAGGGCATTGGGCTAGGTCATAGCGATACCCTTGATCAGTAAAAAATTAAGAGAACTTCATACATTTTTATTGTCTTTGATTGTTGCATACATCCCTAAGGGATTAGTCTCGCCCCAACATGATGTCCCGTCCCAACCCCAACTTGGCAAAATGTAAGACCAAGGTAAGGTGGGTAAGGCATTGGGCTGGGTCGTAGGGATACCTTTGAGTCAGTAAAAATGGAGAAAAAGAGAAGTTCATACCTTTTTATCATTTTTGACTGTTGCATACATCCTCAAGGGATTAGTCTCGCTCCAAGTGTGATGCCCTCTCGACCTTAACTTAGAAAAATGTAAGACCAAGGTAAGGCAAGTAAGGCGTTAGGATAGTTCGTAAGAATACCCCCAAGTTAATAAAAAATGAAGAAAAAAAAGTTCATACCTTTTTATTGTCTTTGGCTGTTGCATGCATCCCCTAGGGATTAGTCTCACCCCAATGTGACACCCCATCTCAACCCCAACTTGGCAAAATGTAAGACTAAGGTAAGATGCGTAGGACGTTGGTTTGGGTCGTAGGGCATTGGCGTAGACGCCTCCAACCCATTTCCCAAAGACATATAATAGTTTTGTGGCATTAGAACCAAGACCTTTTTAATTGCAAGGAGCACAAGTGGGTGTGAGGACACCATAGTTCTAGAAGTACTACATAATTCTCTTCATTCTTGATCCCCATCCTTTTAGAGTGAGGTAAGTTAGGGCAGCCCTTCGCTCTTGGCTCTCTGCGACCTAGAGCCTTGATGTGGTTGGTCCCCCTCTCTTATAGTTTGAAAACATGTTTAATTCACTAATGGAAATATTTTATTGGTTTGAAAAAAGGCTTTAATTTCCAATGGAAATATTTTATTGGTTTAAAAAAAATTGCAATTCACTAGGATTTTCCACAGACTTCTAGTGATTACAAAAGATTCGCCAATTGAGATTTTTTTTCTCTAAAAACAAAAAAAATACCAATAAAATTAATATTTTTATCAGGAAGTATACAAGATTCACCAGGATTTTACACCTTTGTCGAGGGGGGGTCTTTATCCCTATCGACGAACCAGCGAGGAAACAATATCTCAAGATATACACGAATCTGATGCCTGATCATAACAAAGGGAATAACAATGGAAAAGGAAAGAACTACACCAATGTAAACCATGTTTATGACCATGTTGTAGCATCATTAGATGAATTTGTGACAGTCATCAATATCAAAAGGGCTAGTGCATAATATGGTGTAATGCCCTCTAGAAAATAGACTAATAAAATACAACTGAATTCTTAGAACTAAAGTAAATTTGATTTTGTTAAAGAAAACAAGCTTCTTACATTCAATTTAAAATACTTTTAATGATAAGGATTCAATGAAAGAAAGATTAATATCCTACTACGACAACTGAACAAACGATTAGTTTTACTGGTTGAAACTTTTCATTATTGATTCTATAATGAAAATGAGAAAGAAACTAAAGTAATCATTTTACTACTGTGCCATAAATCAGCTCATATTATACAAAATGAATAAGGAATATTATATTTAAAAAAATTTCAATAAACACTTGCAAACTCTAGAAAACACAGTGACCCAATCTTACAATATTTTAGTGCATTAAAAGGTTCACATAGCATTTATTAATTATAGCGTTGCAGATTACAAGAAAATCCAATTACTATATTACCGTGCATATAGAAACACAATTTACTTTGCACTGCTCGGGTAACAAAAATCATCTAACATTTGTACGCTATAGGAAATAAATTAAACTATGCATTACAAAGTATGGTGAGGGATGAAGCAGGATATGTGTGTGTGTGTGTGTAGTTTATATATAATTTTATTTTCTTAGATAAATTCTTACTTTTATCTTAGTTGATTTAACAAAGCCGGGAAAAATTAATCAAGATTTAGAATTGATTAAGATTCATGAAATAAAACACAATCTACAAATTTTCATCGAAATTAAAGAATCCGTTATACAAGGAGTAGCACGAGATCACAAAGGAAAGGTTAAATGCATGTTATATAAGAGATTATAAACTATCATGCCCATTCCTTAACAAACTATCATTAAAGCTATCACCATAAAAACACATTTTATTAGATGCGTATTTCCTGCAAATAAATCTACCATTTAATCATCCTTTTCATGCTGGCACAGTCTAAGCTTCTATTTTAGAACGAATACAAAGCATAATTTTGATATAAATACAATGTCACTTTTTTTTGAAAAAGCCAAAGAGAATAGGATTGTTGACATAAACACACTAGTATTCACAAAATCCTTTATACAACATTGTCAATTAAGAAAACTAGATAAATCATCTCTCTAATACAAAGGATCTAAGCCAACTTTATCCAACTATGACTGAATTGCAAAAGATTGTGAACACTCTATGAAGAGGTAGTGTATAACTTGTAGGGAAAGTAATTTCTATACAAAAGTTGGGAATACAATATAAGGTCCTTGGAAGTATCATGCAGGATGAGTGAGCAATGAAGGCTAGGTTTATGAAGCAAAGGCTAGAATACGAAGCATGGATCGAGACAAATTGGGTTATGCAACATTTTATGAATCCTAAGTCCAAAGACTTTATTAACATAACTCTATACTTGCAAATATAGACAACAATCAATATTTTTATCTATAAAATTTCTCCATCAAATAATAGAAACCATAGCATGAGCTTCTTTATTACAATCAACTCAACATAATGATAACAATTAAACCTGAATAGAACAATGAATTATCTGTGCTTCTAGTCTTACAAAACTTTGCATAAAATAGTATAAATATTCTATGGTATTAAGAATCTGAATGCCAAGATTTTTTTTTTCATATGCTCTTTTTGATTAAAATGAAATATTCGTATTGGATAGCCACAGAGGAATCACATGCAATAAATTTTCTTTGACCAACCAAACCATTCTCTATAACCTATAACAACAAAAAGAGCAACCCAATTTCACTCTCCTCCCAACCATAGGACTGATGAGTCCACCCCCGAGTGGGAGACAAAATCCATATGCACAAATCTGATAAATGAAAAAAATAAAAATTGACTCACTCACAAAGAACTCGCTCACATGATTCTTACCAAGGGGAACAACATTACATCTCCATACACATTTATCTCCATCTGAAACATACAACCTTCTTTATCAAAACACCCAATCCATATCTCCTTCACATTCAACCACTCCAAACTCCATCCTTCGCCCAAATCTCCCATTCACAACACCACCACTACTAGCCACTCCTTACACTATACATCACCCAAATCACCCATTACCACATATATACACATTTTATCACAAATCCCCAATAGAGGCTCCACACCCTTCACAACCCCAAATGAAGGATGATCTCAGCCCTCAGGAAATATTCTTAATCAAAACACAAAGCATTCACAACACAACATAATCTATCAAACATTCAATAACTATATCAAATTTTCTTAATCAAAACACAAAGCATACCTTGGTTGTCCAAGTTAAGATCATCCCAATAACCAAAGAAAAGTATTCAATCCCACTGTTTTCATTCATCCCATACCCAAAGAAGCAACAATCTTCACTCATTCGGTCTTGATACAATTTCTAGAAATCATGGCACGAGCGTCTCGTGGTAACCCTACGCTGCATGCTAATGGCATGGGCGTCGACGACAAAGAAGGATCCCAAAACGGGCGCAGTGGTGTGTCCGCTACAAAGGATATTGGTTCGAGGCCTAGTGGAGGTTGTTGTAGGGGTCGTGACCAGGCTAAGGTCAAATCTATTGTGCGGCTCTAGACTGGGAGGACGACTGGTGGAGGGTTTATCCCTATTTCAAATGCCATTTCAATGGCTCTAAAAGCAGAGACTGAAGAGGAAATAGAAGAGAACATTTATGAGCTCTCTGTTACGGGGGCGATTTGACGATTTAAGGGCTTTTGGCCTAGCCTCCCTCGGCTGCACTCTTGGATCTCCAACGAATGACAACCTTTAATCTCTAGTAAAGTTCTCATTTTCCCCATGGCTAAGGGGATTTTTGTGGCTAAGTTTGACAATGTTCAGGACATAAACATAATTTTATGTGACAATTTTTTTAGCTGGGAGGATAAATTTTTGTTGATGATTAAGCCTTGGCATGCTGATTTCAACCCTACTTCTGAAACTTTTAGTAAGATCCCAATTTGGGCTTGGCTACCTTACCTTCCCCTTCACCTGTGGTTTGACCCCCTTTTGGAGGAAGTGGGTGATGCCCTAGGTGATTTTTTGTTGGTAGATGATGCTACTTCTGACATACTTCATTCCACCTTTGCTAGTATTTTGGTTGAAATGGATGTTTCTAAAGGGTTGCCGGATGAGATTTTAATAAAAACTTCTAAGGGCTCTTGGGTCCAATCTTTGGACTATGAAGGGATCCCCTTCCGTTGTAGAAGATGTGGATTTGAGAAAAAATAGGTCACGCTGCTGCACAATGTGGATTTGAGAAAAAAACATCGACTTCATGGTGGAAAGGTGCTTCTCAACAACATTATATGGTTGAGAAGAAAACTGATCAACATAGGAGCTTTTCCGAGGTGGTTGTGCCAGAATCATAGGCTTGTGAGACATCCCCTCTGATCTCTCAATTGGTGGGGTTGCTGAAGTTGAACATCATGTTAAAACCCCTAAAGATTGTGAGATTGGGTCTTTGAATGCCATTTCTTCTGGTGGCTTCTTTGATTCGTCAATGCCTGCACTAAAGAATAATGATGAAATTTCTGAGACTGTAGTTGTAGGCATTCATCTTTAGGAAAATAGTGTGCTGGCTTGGCCTGGTAAGGCAACACAAGTGGAAGAAGGCTGGATTACTGTTAAGGGCAAGACAACAAAATTTCTCTAGGCCTTCTTTTGACATGACTCTTCGCTCCCACAAGAATAGTTCTAAATGTAAATCGTGACGGGTTTTGTTTGGGGGCTGGTGTTTGGTTGGTTGCAGGTTGTCTTATCTGCAACCTTTTTTTGATTGTAAAGGGTTTCGGGTCCCTTCAAAATCTATTTTTTCCACTATCAAAAACAATCTTCACTCATTCCATTTGAAATCACCAAAATTAAAGAAAAGCAGTGAAAATAAATTGAAAAAACAACCATACTGATTTCCTATTAAAATAGATTTCCTCCCAACCCTCCAGCTTCCCTCAAAACACTCATTTCAAATGAAAAGATCATACAAATGAAAATTCTTTCCCCTTCACAAATAAATTCACATAAAATTCAAATTACATCCCAACATTAACTCCCTTGACCAAATTAAAAACCAATAATAAAAATTTGGCATTTGGACTTTGTCTCCAATACTTAAGGTACTTGGGCTACCCACCTAGAATCATCAGTACATTTATAAAATTAAAATATACTAACATTAATTAATAAAAATATCTATCATAATAATTAAAAATATTTATTTTTACAGAAATTAAACATTTCTCCAAAGTACTTCATGATGAAATTATTTTACTAAATGGACATATCATTTATAAATAAACATCTAAACAAGCATATACACATTTATGTCCATAATCCAAAATAATAATATCCATAAATCAAATTCATCATAAAATTTCTAAAATAATATTAGCTATGCCTCATATTTTCCCCTTCTTGTCTCAAGCTTCCTTCTTGAAGCTATAAAAAAGATATGAAAATTAATATTCACAATAGGATTCACAACTACATATTAGAGAAAAGATCCAAAAGTACTAATCTACGTAACTACCATTTAACCATTATATATAACACTATGATAATCTAGTCACAGAAGCATAACATATGCATTTCAAAATTTATGACATAATCCTACTATTAAGCACAATCTCTATGCATAAGAGCTTGAACATCTCTAATGCAAACAAAATTTAATGAAACACTTCAAGTCCTCATAAAGAACTTATCTCAACACCATACCATGGAGGCAATACCACCAATTATCAAACCAAAGAACACCATACTAAACATGCAAATGATTTAAACACATGACATACAAGCATACAGTAAGTTTATTTGGCAACCAATGCATAATCAAGTTATCAACAATATTAACAATGACTATTAGTGAAAAGGGTGAAGTTGAACACTAATAAACACTCAAATCAACAAACCCAATCATGACCTATGCATTCCAAATGAACATTCCATAATGTCGATATCAAACATCCCAAGACAACCGATCATGTGAAAATTACAATCCTGCAAAAAAAAAGTAACTAAGAGTTACTACTGACTTAAACAAACATATTTTAGGCTAGAACTAACAAGATAGACCATCATAGAAGTGGTACTATTGATAATAGAAAGTAATTGAACATTGCAATTCAAACAAAGAACATTCAAGCTAGAATATGACAAGATAGATTGATCAACTGATATTATGTGCAAAGAAAGATTTGAAATGAACGGTAATGTTTGAGGTCGAAGAACAAAGTGATTTGAACACATCATAACAAACTTTCAATATACAAAAGGGTCTCTCAATGTGTTCATGAGATAAGAAATCATTCCAAGAATTATATCAAATGATTTTTATTAGAATGCTTCAAATATATATAAGTGAGATGCAAGAACAAATATAAGTGAGAACATTGACATTTAAGAAAGTTGATACAACATTGAAACGATAAAATTGCTTGAAATTGTGACAAAGGAAAATAATTAACATATGAAATGTTGCAAAGCTTGTTAGAATTATAAAAATGTTCAAGATGACCAAGTCAAGTATGAATATGAGAAGGTGATGTAGGAATATCACGTAAATACCTAAACAAACTAGAAATAACATAAATTGAGTGATAGAAGTGTTCGGAACAACCAAAACAATGAGAGACAAGTTTACACAAGTTATTATGCTGTCAGGTCCATCCAAGTTGTCACAATGTTGTAGAAGTTATCAAAAATTTCATAACAACAGTGGGTAAGTAAAAGAAGATGTAATATTAGTGGAATCAATCAAATTAGTGAATAAGAAGAATGCATGTGAAGCCAAGGCGAGGGTCTGAATGAAGGAATTAAAGGAATGAATTCAAGGAACATAACTAGATTCAACTCCTTGCAAGTTCGACACCAGAACAACAACCCAAAAACCTGGTCACCCTGAATCTGGATGCATCCCTTACATTGCATTCCAAAGATACTTCATTGGATTCACAACTCTACTATAATGGTATTGATAAGTGTTGGAGAAGAGACCAAAATTGGGCACATAATAGAAAGAGGATTACATTATGTGTCAAAGGCTTTGGAGTCCATGCGAAAGGGAACCAATTAGGGGACATTTGTGGGGTAACTAGAGACAATGATAATCTTGCAAATCCTTGCCCAATAAGTATATCTCACCCTCGACCAAAGTGGATATCTTTACAAGAGACCTGTGTATAACATTTCATATACCTTTGTTCATTATAATCTACCAAAACTATAGGTGCAAGGGACTAAAAATGCACCACCCATTTTCAAGACCAAAATTTTTGATTGGCAATAGTATGATACTGCCCTATTGTTCCAATTCTTGAAACACCTATGTTGGCCAAACCGCTAATTGAGGAGAAAGGTAGATTGGAAGGAAAAGAACCCATGAAAACCTTGAGTCATAATAGTAGAATATCATATAAAGGATATAATTTGCATTGTGGAGAAAGTTGCAAACATAATTTTCCCTATATAAGAACTAAGAAAGCTAGAAAATTATTGACTGCCCCTTCAAACTAACATTCCAAATAATGAACAACCAATTTTCTAGCATAACAGTTAGAAGAAAAAAAATCGAAAAGCAAACAAACAATAGCAAGGAAAAAAAATATGAAGTTTTGCTCAAAGTCCATTGGTGCCTCTAGAGTTAAAAAACAAGAAGCAACACAAGGAACCTCCATGGTAGCCATGGGATGAATGAAATCCATGAATATCTAATGCTCAAAAGATACAAAAAGGACAACTATCTCTCAATGTAAGTAGAGAAAAACCTTCAGGTGCCTCTCCAAGTCAATAAAAGCTATCAAAATCAATTCATTCCCTAATAATCATAGGAAAATTGTCAAGTAACAACCATGTAAGAGGATTGGTATATTGCATTATCAAGATTATTATTAATAACTTACTTATAACAAATGCATATGATCTACAAAAATCTCATCCAGTGCACAACATGCAACCAAAGAGCAATTGAAAATAACATGATTTGGAAGGAAAGCTAAATCCAAGGAGCAAAAACTAGTAAGCCTGATATATGTAGAAAAAACAAAGATTGACTAAGTGAATATCAACCAAGCTTTTACATAAGTTCCAAAAGAAAAGTACATCATATAGAGAACATGATAAGTAATGCAGAATCATTAAACTAAATGACATCAGCAATCCAAGAATTTCTTGATATGATATTTTTTTCTTCATTTCTTCATCCCTTGTAAAAAAGTAAACCACAAAATTTCTAACTATTGCAGTTATAAGACATTACAAAACATTACTAAAAATAATAAAACAAATTTGTAATTTATAACCATATGACACTACAATGTGCATTGAACTCATAATTTTTTCTATAAATGAAGGAAAAACTACTTATGAGTTCTATATGATTAGTTTTAGCCATGTTTTTAATGATTAGTCTACAAATTTATGTGAATTTAATATTCAAAAACTTCGCCAAGTTTTGTTGAGTCATTGAGTACAAGACAAATTTGGGTCTGCTAAGTTTTTTCGAGTCACAAGTTCTAGAACTATACTAAAAATGACTTCCAAGAACATTAGATTATTTAATTTTTCTCTTGAGCTCTTTCAGCAAATGTAGAGACCAACTATCAATTGCCCTTTGCCATGACTAATGCACTTGGTGATAGATCAATAAGACCTTGCCATGCTTTGCAAGTGACTAATGTTGAAAAATAAAGGGTCCACTATCCTTCTTCATTCAAAATCAATACCATAGAAGTAGATAAGTAGTACCAATTTTCTTTTTGTGTACAAAAGATCATCAACCATGGATATTAAGAGAGGCACTAGGAAGCACCTTGCTTTATTGCATAGTTTCTCAGCAAAGCTTTTCTAGACCAATCCATTGCCATGAAAATAAAAATAAAAATAGTTAGACCTTCTATTGTCCAAGGCTAACACTTCTTAGCTCCTAACTCTAATATAGACTACAACTTTCTCCTCTATTGACTTGAATTTGTTGGCATTTATTTTTGCAATTCTCAAAAGATTGTTTTCTATTCATTAATCCTATAAATACTTATTTTATCTAGGTTTTAACTGTCTAATTTTACACCTCTTATTTAGTTCTAGTGCTTCCTAGTTTTAATTTAGAATAGTTTTTTTTTTGGTTGTTAATGTTCCTTTGAGTTCTCTCTATTAGAAATTCTTACTTGTATTTTTTTCATGCACACTAAGCTTATTGGTCATTCATGGAAATTAATATGAATGAATTCAATTTTGTTTACATATGCAAATGCACGTGCATCATCACCTTTGGAAAAGATCCCCATTAAATCTACAATTATGATTTTGTCAATGATAAATGGCAGTGATGGGCCTATCCTGCTAAGGTCTAAATTAGGTTCCATAAATATTGTTAAAGGCAAGGCATCTTCTCTCACGTACGTTTTCTCATGCTTACGCCTGATCCCATTTTACTACAGAACATGCCTTATTTTTCCACTCTATGTTGATACAAATAAAATAAAAGATTTTGATGATTAATAAGTTGGACTCAAAAAGTAAATGCCCTATTTGGCAAACAAGGAAGAAAATCAACCTACAAAAAAACATAAAATATAAGCAGACAATAAACCATGTGGAAAGAAAGGTATACAACACTTGCCAAAATGCATGAAGGGATTAAAAGAAAGGAAAAACGCTCATGTCTGAGGTGCAAAAACAAGGCTAAAATTCAAGAAGAGATTATTTTGCACATTGATCTATAGTAAATAGGTTCCCCCAATAATTGATTGTTTCATATTTTGGACCTAAGGCGAGTGTGCAGCCAAAATGGAAACTTCAGAAATTTGATACCAAATATATTCTAAAGGCCTATCTACAAAAAAAATATAAAATTAGGATGGTGGGCATACGAAATCTCTTTTTTATAAACCTTTTAGTTTCATGCTTACCAAACACAACTATTAAACTATCATTACTCAAAATTTCCCCAAAGCTCCCAAAGTGTCGCAACCTGATGCTCTGATACCAATTTAATGCCCTCCATAAAATAGATTAATAAAATACAACTAAATACTTAGAATTAAAGTATATTTGATTTGTTAAAGAAAGCAAGCTTCTTACATTCAATTTAAAATACTCTTAATTATAAGGATTCAATGAAAGAAAGATGAATATCCTGCTGCGACAACTAAACAAATGATTAGTTTTACCAGTTGGAACTTATCATTATTTATTCTATAATGAAAATGAGAGAGAAACTAAAGTAATCATTTTACTAACGTTAGTTCCTTTCTTTCAAATAAAATTTATTTTTAATTAAATTGTGCCATAAATCAGCTCATATTATGCAAAATGAATAAAGAATATTATATTTTAAATAAATTCAATAAACACTTGCGAACTATAGAAAATACAGTGACTCAATCTTACAATATTTTAGTGCATTAAAAGTTGAACACATAGCGTTTATTAATTGTAGCATTGTGGATTACAAGAAAATCCAATTACTATATTACTGTGCATATTGAAACGCTAACAATAACAAGAAATGTAATTTACTTTGCACTACTCAGGTAACAAAAATCATCTACATGATTATATATATATATATATATAAACTAAACTATGTGTTTCAAAGTATGGTGAGGGATGAAGCATGATATATATATATATATATATATATATATGTAGTTTATATATATAATTTTATTTACTTAGATAAACTCTTACTTTTATCTTGGTTGGTTTAAGAAAGCCGGGTAAAACTAATCAAGATTCAAAATTGATTAAGATTCGTGAAATAAAACACGATCTACAAGTTTTCACCGAATTGAAAGGTCTCATTAAAGAATTCGTTATACATGGAGTAGCATGAGATCACAAAGGAAAGGTTAAATACATGTTATAAGAGATTAGAAACTGTCTCACCCATTCCTTAAAAAACTATCATTAATGCTATAGCCATAAAACACATTTGATCATCCTTTTCATGTTGGCACGGTCTAAGATTCTATTTTGGAACAAATACAAAGCAAACTTATGATATAAATACAATGTCACTTTTTTTGGCAAAATCCAAAGAGAATAGGATTGTTGACATAAACACACTAGTATTCACAAAATCCTTTATACAACATTGTCAATTAAGAAAACTAGATAAATCATCTCCCTAATAAAGAGGATCTAAGCTGACTTTTTCCAACTATGATTGAATTGCAAAAGATTGTGAACACTCTATGAAGAGGCCACGTATAACTTGTGGGGAAGGTAGTTTCTATGCAAAAATTGGGAATACAATAGAAGGTCCTTGGAAGTATCGTGCATAATGAGGAAGAAATGAAGGTTGGGTTTATGAAGCAAAGGTTGGAATACCAAGCATGGAACAAGACAAATTGGGTTTATGCAATATTTTATGAATCCTTCCAAAGACTTTGCTAACATAACTCCATACTTGCAAATATAAAGAACAATCAATATTTTTATCTACAAATTTTCTCCATCAAATAATAGAAACCATAGCATGAGCTTCTCTATTACAATCGACTCAACAAAATGATAACAATTAAACTTGAATAGAACAACGAATTATCTGTGTTTCCAGTCTTACAAAACTTTGCATAAAATAGAATAAATATTCTATGGTATTAAGAATCTAAATGCCAAGAATTTGTTTTTTTCATATGCTCTTTTTGACTGAAATCAAATATTCTTATTGGACAACCACAGAGGAATCACATGCAATAAATTTTCTTCGACTAGTAGGACCATTCTCTATAACCTATAACAACAAAAGAACAACCCAACTCTACTCTCCTCCCAACCATAAGACTAATGAGTCCACCCCCTAGCGAGAGACAATGTCCATATGCAGAAATATGATAAACAAAACAAAAAATCATAAACACATTGACTCACTTGAACAAAGAACCCGCTCACGAGATTCTTACAAAGGGGGAAGAGGGGGATTCCCTTCCCTCTTGGGGAACAACATTACATCTCCATACACATTCATCTCCAACTGCAACATCCAAACTTCTTTATCACAACACCCAATCCACATCTCCTTCACATTCAACCACTCCACACTCCATCCTTCACCTAAATCTCCCATTCACAACACCACCACCACCAGCCACTCCTTACACTATACATCACCCAAATCACCCATTACCACATATATACACATTTTATCACAAATCCCCAAGAAAGGCTCTGCACCCTTCTCAACCCCAAAAAAAGGAGGCTCTCATCCCTTAGGCGAGTTGTGCTCCTTATACACACCCAAGCCCCCACTACACAAGCAATATTTTACACAAAATAGAAAATAACACAAATTTTCACAACACATCATAATTTATCAAACATTTAATAACTATATCAAAAATTTTGAATCAAAACACAAAGCGTACCTTGGTTGTCCAAGTCAGGATCAACCCAATAACTAGAGAAAAGTATTCAATCCCACCATTTTCATTCAACCCATACCCAAAGAAGCAACAATCTTCACTCATTCCAATTGAAATCCCCAAAAATGAAGAAAAGCAACAAAAAGAAATTGAAAAAAACAACCATATTTATTTCCTTTTAAAATAAAATTCCTCCCAACCCTTCAGCTTCCCTCAAAACATTCAATTCAAATGAAAATATCATACAAATGAAAATTATTTCCCCTTCACAAATAAATTCACATAAAATTCAAATTACATCCCAACATTAACTCCCTTGACCAGATTAAAAACCAATAATAAGAATTTGGCATTTGGAATTTGTCTCCAATACTTAAGGTACCTAGGCTACCCACCTGCACATCTTATAAGAATCATAAGTACATTTATAAACATTAAAATCTACTAACATCAATTAATTAAAATATATATCATAATAATTTAAAATATTTATTTTTTCAAAAATTAAACATCTCGCCAAAGTACTTCATGATCAAATTATTTTACTAAACGAACATATCATTTATAAATAAACATCTAAACAAGCATATAAATATTTATGTCCATAATCCAAAATAATAATATCCATAAATCAAAGTCATCATAAAATTTCTAAAATAATATTAGCTATGCCTCACATGTGGAGTCACCGCACGTAGAGGCAAGATCTCCATCTAAGGACTATCACCACCACCTAGGGCACCACCTAAAAATTCAAAATACAACCTTAGTGACTATAGCGTCTTAGAACAACTGAAGAAGACCCCACCCAAATCTCCATCTTGGAGTTGCTAAAAATATATCGCCAACGCATAGGGACATTCTAGAGAAAGCTTTGTCCACATCCACTATTCCCATTGACATTGATGTTGATAAATTCCAAGCCATGGTCGGACATATCACCACACCCCATCTTCTCACATGTTTAGAACATGACCCGCCAATGCAACCATCCCATAATCATGCACTACATCTAGAGGTCATGGTTCACAAGAATAAAGTCAAGAGAGCCTTGGTGGATGGAGGTGGTGGTCTCAATATTTATACTTTGCATTTGATCAAGAATCTAGGCTTTTTCAGAAATATTATTAAAAAAGGAAAGCATATCACTATCATAGCCTATGATGATCAAGAACAGGTGTCACAAGGCACCATCCGACTCCCCATTCAAGTGGGGCCAACCATCATGGAAACCACATGCCAAGTCCTTGACTTTGATCTTCCTTATAACATTCTCCTAGGGCGTCCATGGATCCATGGGATGCAAGCCATTGCATCTACCTATCACCAATGTGTCAAGTTCCCTTATCAAGATAAGGAAGTAATGATCCATGGCAACCCCGAACCATTCTACTACTGCAATCTAATTTGGAAGATAAGTACTACAAAATCCCCCAAGTTCCTAAGAACAATGAAGGACCTACATCTTCCTTTATTGATCCATCCACCTTGGCCGTCACATCTGAGACAAAGACACCTCCCATCTAGAATATCCTAGATATCAAAGCAGTAATCAAAGATGATTGTTTTGGATACTATAAATTGAAAAAGGATGCATTTGTGTTAAGAGAGTTACCTCAATCTCCTAATTCTCATGGAAAGCTATAGCTAATCGACACGACATCTCAAACCTTCAAAGTAGAATCTACCACTTTCAAAAAGTGGGGAGATTTGAGCAAAGAGGTTGTGGATGAAAAGGACATATCAAGATTTCTCTACCTAGACAATAGACCCACTGCCATTCTTCCAATGGTGGATGACAATAAGGGTCTACAACTAATGCTTGGATGGGGCTATAACAAAAGTGAAAGGCTAGGGCAGAATGATAACGACTTATTAGAACCCCTCGTTCCTTAGAAATGCTTAAAGAGACTTGGCCTTGGTTGTGTCACTAGTAAGGTGACCATTCTTAGCAAGCGTGCTCCCATTAAAATAGTCAAAGATTCCCCTCAGTTACTTGTGTCAATTGGTATTCCCCTTGATAACTAGACCTTTGATATAATAGGCCTATTTGATGAGGATTCCCATGTGTTCATGATAACAACTACGTCATTTGAGTCAAGTAACCAAAACTCTGAGCTTACACTTGTTTACCCCCAACTTATAAACTAGGACTAATGAGGACCACCAATCTTGGATTCATTAAAAAATGAGGAAGCTCTCTCTGAATTTATGGGACTAAGAGATAGCATGTGATATGGAGATCACAAAGAAGGATTCAATATTGAGTTATATTTACATGCATAGTATGAGGAAACTATTGAATCACTTAGTCGCAAAATTGAAAATCAAAGAATAGCGATCCTTAAGTGAAAACCACATTGTGACACTTTATAATCACAAAATAGTAAAAAAAAAGGGCGTATCTAATGGTGAAATCCTCTTTGAGGTGCCAAAGGATCAGGGATTTAATCTTCCCCTTAGTGCTATACATCAGGAGAAGTCAAAAGTCCTGTTGATGGGTGTTTTTGCACACTTTCTCAACACAAGCATAGATGCACTGCCTCTCTTGAAAGGAGACTTCCAACAACAAGTTATTGAAAATTACCCCAAGGTCTCTTGGGTGTCAGGTCTTGATAGTGCTTGGAATATCTCAGTTGTTTGATGTGATTTTCTGGAATCACAAGGTGGTCTTACGAATGAGTTACAAAGCGTGGGAAGTTGGATATGCAAATGGAGTTCTTAAGATGGGAGAGTTGTTATGTGTTTGTTGCAGGTTCAAACAATAGTCTTGAACTCCATTTCATCATTAGATTTGGCTTTACAATGTGCAATGAACCTTGCCTAAGGTTACTATTAAAAAAAAGGAAAAAAGTGTAGGGAAGAGAGAAGGTTCCTGGATCTGAAACTACGAATGAACAATGATCATGGAGGCTGCTACAGTAGACAAACTCCCTAAAACTAAGTTTTGCTTGACCAAGAGAACCTACAGCTACACAAAACTAGTGCAATCTTCTAAGGACTGCAGATTTTCAGATTGTGCATTCACCTCATAAACACACAATAGAAGTTAGTTGCAACAATGCCAAATAGCTCATACTCGCTTTACAAAGCGATTCATCATCAACAAATCACAAAAAACATGAGCTAGAAATTCATCAAATATTTTAAGAACAAACACCATCACCACTTCCATTCGAGAAACTACAACTAAAACTAACATGGAAGGTAGAACCATGCATGCAAGATGAGCAAAATCAAAGAGAGCATCCATAAAATCATGCAATGTTGTCTTCTATTGCTGCAAATTCTTTTTACACTAGTTCACCAACCTTTTACAAATGAGGGGAAGACCCCTATTTATAGTTTTCTAAAGCCCAAATGAATGGCTAGGATTGAATTACATTGTGTGGCTTAGATTTGTTAACATTAGGGCTTCACCTACCCCACAATATTTAGTAATTTAAAACACATCTTTGTCTTTTCCTTGTTTTGTCTTGTAGTGGCCAGTCACTTTAGTAATTTTGTCCTCTTGTTGATTTCTCTTTTACTGTAGCTGAAACTATCTGAAAGCTACCTTCTTACTTGATGTGTTTGCAGTGTTCTTCATTAGATCAAATGAGCCTGTCGACAACAGGCATTAATGGATTGGTTGCCCTTGATTCGAGCGAATAGCCCCCTTATGCTTTCTTCAAGGCCACCCCCTAGCATTTTTGTCATTGACTTCCTCAACACATGCCTTCTTCTAATGCCAACTCTGTTGATGGGGGCTAGGAGGAGAGGCGATCACACAATGAACGATGACATGAACAATGTGCTTTTGCATGTTCAACTTTCTTAATGGGTCTCCCTGATGAACCTACGGTAGGCTTCTTGAATCCTACATACATGAAGTGTCGTAAGTGCTTTCATACACAAATCAAGGCAAACATTAGTCAAATCTTGCAAACGCCTTGTTAAATCCATCCATGCATCATCAAAAGATCATAATATTCGTCATTGGAGCTCATTTGGACCATAAACATTAATGCATGCCCAAGGGGGGCGAGCGCCAATTCGGGCGATGGACGAAAGGAGAAAGGAAGGCAAACAACAAACGGGGGACAACATTCCCCAAGGGAAGTTCTCAGACCTTAGAAAACTTAGCAAAACTAAGATTTTCAATTAGAGCGCATGGAAAAAGGGGAAGAAAGAATGCTAAGACATACTTCCTCAGGATTGGACTCATTTGAAAAAAGCAGAAGCTTGGAAGGGGAAAGCCAGAGGGTCACCTCCCTTTTGAAATGACAATGAACACACGATGGCCTAGAAGGAAAGTCCCAGATGATGATGGAGGGACAGAGTTCTGAAAATGGTGAAGGAGGGGCAGAGTCCCAGAAATGGCCACGGAGGGGCTGGGTCCTAGAAGTAGGAACGTCGGGGGCCGACAGAAGGTCAAAACAACTAAGGAGGGACAAAGTCTTGGAAACAGACACGAAGGGGCTGGGTTCCAGAAGGCGGAACACCAGGGGCTGACGGAAGGTGAAAATGACGACAGAGGGATAAAGTCCCTGAAACAGCCACGAAGGAGCTGGGTCCTGGAGGGCAGAACGTCAGGGGTTGACAGAAGGTCAAAATGACCAAGGAGGGACAGAGTCCTAGAAACGGCCACGGAGGGGTCGGGTTCCGAAAGGCAGAACGCGAGGGGCCGACGGAAGGTCAAAACGACGATGAAGGGACAAAGTCCTAGAAATAGCCATAGAGGGGCTGGGTCCCGGAGGGCGAAATGCTGGGGGTCGACGGAAGGTCTAAACGGCCAAGGAGGGACGGAGTCCCGGAAATGGCCATAGAGGGGCTAGGTCCCGGAAGGCAGAACGCCGGGGGTTGATAGAAGGTCAAAATAGCCAAGGAGGGATAGAGTCCTGGAAATGGCCATGGAGGGGCTAGGTCCCGGAGGGTGGAATGCCGGGGGCCGACAGAAGGTCAAAACAACCAAGGAGGGACGAAGTCCCAGAAACAGCCACAAAGGGGCCAGGTCCTAGAAGCAGAATTTCACAACTTCCCAAAACTTAACGAAACCTTGGCAGTTCACTTAGGCACCACAAAAACATCCCAAATCCATAGGAAACTTGTCCCCAAAGTCAAAAATGAAGGAAAATGTGAATCAAGTGAGTAGGGAAATCTAGCCAAGGAAATCTGGTAGGGTGGACCCAGAGGGCTTAGAAAATTTTACGGGGTGAAACATGGTCAACTTGAAATGATACTATGAGGCTCGTTGACCATTTTAGACACAAAAATCAAGGGAACGCAAAATGAAGCAATGACACAAAATGACTCGACAAGGCAACAGGAAGAGAGGGTCCCCGTTTTGAATGGGGCGTGTGTGCAAAACATGCACAACAAATGACGACTCACTGGGGAAATGCTCTAGAGCATTTAATGAAAAAATGGAATCATGAACCCATAATCTCTAGTTCCAACCTTCACGCTAGGGAAAACAAACCAGATGCTGAACCAAAGGATCAAAACCACTAGCAAATCCAACCTTCAGTATGCTAAAAATCCAAGTGTGTGCAATTGCGTTAATTCCCATACTTCAGTTGCTATAGAAACCCAAGCTCCGTCAAGTTAAGCTACGTAGTTTATTCTAACTCCAAAAGCATCTAGGACATTGCTTCATTGCCAGTTAGGCATCCATAGCCCCGATGAGGTTGTCATTGTGATTCTCCCAAACATTTCTCTACTGTCATTTGGGCATCCATAGCCCCGGTAGAGTTGCTCGGATACCCCTAAAAAATTGAATTTTCTCTTTCTTTTAATTTTCAATGTTTTTCTTTCTTTCTTTCTTTTCTCTTTTTAGCTCTTTTATTTCAACCCGCAAGCATTGAAACTCACGCTCAGGGCTGAGAATCACAGTGGCGCTAGAGCAAAATTTTAGATTTTTCACTTAACTAGACTTCACAAAAGGCCCTATAGTGACTGTCAGATTCTTAAGAAGTGTAAGAGCTATAAGATTTTAGAATACGTTAGAGTCAGACTAAACCAACAACTTATCCTCTTTGAATCAAACACCCAGATCACTTGACACTAATAGAAGACCTTCACCATCCACTCCGAAGACTTGATTAGAGTTTGACGAAAAAATACATAGAACAACCCCAGGGGATAAGTATGGTTTTTGTGCGCATAGATGTGCCCAACCAAAAGTAGAGGGACCTCGAGCAAACTAGCAACAAAATGGAAGCAAAGTGAACGGAAAGCGAACACCAAAACAAACCAAAGCAGGACATTGAAAGAAAACAACGAAGAAACTACTCTAAAGCAAGCAACCTACAACAAACCAACTATCCTAAGGAAAGCAGGAAAGTGAAGCATTTATAGGAAACCTACACTACTCAAAACAGGCTGTGTACAAAGATATTTACAAAACACTATGTTCAGGCAAGGCGAGCCGACATTAACATTCATTGGATTTTACAGTGCATGCACAAGCAAATAGGCGATTGTTATAGTTCTTAACCATGCAGATTTATCTTTATACTAAAAAAAAAGAAGTTTATCATTGCAACATTCAAATTCAATCATGTCATCATGTAAAATCAACAATTGAGGTGATTCGTTGAACCCGTGGTTAATCCATAAACATGTTTTCCTTCCCTCATTACCATAATCAAAATGAAACATGCAACTGTAAGTATTCATAGGATTAAGGAAGGATAGAACTTGGATGTTGTCATGTAGATGTGACAGCATTGGATAGTCGAGAGCAAGCACAACATCGTCGACATGTGCATTGGCCGCCTCAGATGGAGGCACCGGGTGGTGCAACATTTCATGCATCAAGCCTGCATAAGGTAGGGAGAATGGGGAATCAAGCACTTCTTCCAAGTCTTGTGTGGGATCGGCAATCCCTATTAGTTGTTCTTCGAGAAGACAAACGTCATTCCATTGGTCTTCTGCAAACCTGGTGTCCACTTGATTACTGTCCTCAAAAAGTAGCACACTGTCCCACTTCCTTTCCTAAGGGTTGTCCTTATTTATGTGGTGTTCAATGTCATGGGACAATGACATGCATGAATCTATCCTATTGCAGCCATCTGAATATGAAGAAGTCTCAACAATGATCATGGCAAAAGGACTCCAAGTTGCATCTTGTAGTCGACCAGGTGCTTCATCTCTGTTGGTAGCTATCTCAGCACCCCGCCTTTGTTTTCTTCACTTTGTTGTTCATGCATCTCATCATGACGTTCACTCATTTCCCCTTATTCACTATTGCTACAGACAAAGAAGGAACCCCTCTCGCAATCTGGAAACTCTAGTGCATCACCGTTCGAAGGCTCAAGGAGTATGTATTCATCACTACCGTCTTATGGGATGTGCTCTTCCTTGGCATGAGCATACCTTCGCAGTATAGTTCCCAATGGAAAGAAGTCATCAATTGATGACACCTCATCAAGGGGACCAAAGTCTATTGCACAATTTCCCTCCAAGGGCTCGCCAAAAAGCCTATCGTTCATGGTGTGTAATTACTCTTCAACATGTGATGAGATCTCCCTATCTCTGATTTCTTTTTGAAATTGTTCTTTTCAACTTCCAACTTTCAACTTTGTAGCCTCAACATGTCATTCCCTCCTTCTAGTGCCAGTTCTGTTGATGGGTGTTTTTGCACACTTTCTCAACACAGGAAATGCATAGACGCACTGCCTCTCTTGAAAGGAGACTTCCAACAACAAGTTGTTGAAAATCACCCCAAGGTCTCTCGAGTGTCAGGTCTTGACAGTGCTGGAAATATCTCAGTTGTTTGATGTGATTTACTGGAATCACAAGGAGGTCTTACAGATGAGTTACAAAGTGTGGGAAGTTGGATCTGCAAATGGAGTTCTTAAGATGGGAGAGTTGTTGTGTATTTGTTGTAGATTCAAACAACAGTCTTGAACTCCATTTCATCATTGGATTTGGCTTTACAATGTGCAATGAACCTTGCCTAAGGTTACTATTAAAAAAAAGGAAAAAAGGGTAGGGAAGAGAGAAGGTTCCTGGATCTAAAACTACGAATGAACAATGATCATGGAGGCTGCTATAGTAGACAAACTCCCTAAAACTAAGTTTTTCTTGACCAAGAGAACCTATAGCTACACAAAACTAGTGCAATCTTCTAAGGACTGCAGATTTTCAGATTGTGCATTCACTTCATAAACACACAATAGAAGTTAGTTGCAGCAATGCCAAATAGCTTAGACTAGCTTTACAAAGTGATTCATCATCAACAAATCACAAAAAGTATGAGCTAGAAATTCATCAAATACTCTAACAGTAAACACCATCACCACTTCCATTTGAGAAACTACAACTAAAACTAACATGGAAGGTAGAACCATGCATGCAAGATGAGAAAAATCAAAGAGAACATCCATAAAATCATGCAATGTTGTCTTCTATTGCTGCAAATGCTTTTTACACCAGTTCACCAACCTTTTACAAATGAGGGGAAGACCCCTATTTATAGTTTTCCAAAGCTCAAATGAATGGCTAGGATTGAATTACATTGTGTGGCTCAGATTTGTTTACATTAGGGCTTCACCTACCCCACAATATTTAGTAATTTAAAATACATCTTTGTCTTTTCCCTATTTTGTCTTGTAGTGGCTAGTCACTGTAGCAATTTTGTCCTCTTGCTGATTTCTCTTTTACTGTAGCTGAAACTACCTGAAAGCTACCTTCTTATTTGATATGTTTGCAGTGTTCTTCATTAGATCAAACGAGCCCATCAACGACTGTCATCAATGGATTGGTTGCCCTTGATTCAGGTGAATAGCTCCCTTATGCTTTCTTCAAGGCCACCCCTTAGCATTTTTGTCATTGACTTCCTAAATATAGGCCTTCTTCTAATGCCAACTCTGTTGATGGGGGCTAGGAGGAGAGGTGATCATACAATGAAGGATGATAGGAACAATGTGCTTTTCCATGTTCAGCTTTCTCAATGGGTCTCGCTGATGGACCTGTGGTAGGCTTCTTGAATCCTACATACATGAAGTGTCGTAAGTGCTTTCATACACAAATCAAGGCAAATGTTAGTCAAATCCTGCAAACGCCTTGTTAAATCCATCCATGCATCATCAAAATATCATAATATTTGTCATTGGAGCTCATTTGGACCATAAACATTAATGCATGCCCAAGGGGGACGAGCGCCAAGTCGGGCAACGAATGAAAGGTGGAAGGAAGGCAAACAAAAAATAGGGGACAATATTCCCCAAGGGAAGTTCCCAGACCTCACAAAACTTAGCAAAACCAAGATTTTCAATTATAGTGCATGAGAAAAGGGGAAGAAAGAGTGCCAAGACATACTTCCTTAGGATTGGACTCATTTGAAAAAAGTTGAAGCTTGGAAGGGGAAAGCTGGAGGGTCACCGCCCTTTTGAAACGACAATGAGCACACGACGGCTTAGAAGGAAAGTCCCGAACGATAACGGAGGGACAGAGTTTCAAAAATGGTGATGAAGGGGCGGAGTCCCAGAAATGGCCACGGAGGGGTTGGGTCCCAAAAGTTGGAACGTCGAGAGCCGACGGAAGGTCAAAACGGCCAAGGAGGGACGAAGTCCCGGAAATGGCCACGGAGGGGTCGAGTTCTAGAAGGTGAAACACCGGGGGCCGATGGAAGTTCAAAACGGTGATGGAGGGATGGAGTCCCAGAAATGGCCATAGAGGGGCCGGGTCTTGAAGGGCGGAATGCTGGGGGTCGACAGAAGGTCAAAATGGCTAAGGAGGCATGGAGTCCTGGAAACGGCCACAGAGGGGTCAGGTTTTGGAAGGCGAAACACTGAGGGCTGATGGAAGGTCAAAATGGCGACAAAGGGATGGAGTCCTAGAAACAGCCACGAAGGGCGAAATGTCGGGGGCTGACGGAAGGTCAAAATGGCCAAGGAGGGACAGAGTCCCGGAATTGGCCACAGAGGGGCCGGGTCCTGGAGGGGAGAACGTCGGGGGCTGATGGAAGGTCAAAACGACCAAGGAGGGATGAAGTCTCAGAAATGATGACAGAGGGGCCGGGGGGGGACAAAAGGTCAAAATGGCCAAGGAGGGATGAAGTCCCAGAAACAACCATGGAGGGGCCAGGTTCTGGAGGGTGGAACGTTGGGGGTTAACGGAAGGTGAAGACGACCAAGGAGGGATGGAGTCCCGGAAACGGCCACAGAGGGGTTGGGTCCCGAAGGGTAGAACGCTGGGGGCTGACGGAAGGTCAAAACAGCCAAGAAGGGATGGAGTCCTAGAAATGGCCATGAAGGGGTTGGGTCCCGGAGGGCAAAACGTCGGAGGCTGACGGAAGGTCAAAATGACCAAGGAGGGACGGAGTCCTAGAAACGGCCACGGAGGGGCCGAGTCCTGGAAGGAGAATTTTGCAACTTCCCAAAACTTAATGAAACCTTGACAGTTCACTTAGGCACCACAAAAATATCCCAAATCCAAAGTCAAAAATGAAGGAAAAAGCAAATCGAGCAAGTAGGGAAATCCAACCAAGGAAATCCGGTAGGGCAGACTCGAAGGACCTGAAGGACTTAAAAAAAATTGCGGGGTGAAACATAGTCGACTTGAAATGATACTATGAGGCTCGCTGACCATTTTAGAAAACAAAATTGGGGGCATGCAAAACAAGGAAATGACACAAAATGACCCGAAAAGACAATAGGAAGAGAGGGTCCCCATTCTAAACGGGGCGTGTGTGCAAAACATGCACACCAAGTCCTAGCAGGGAAGTGCAACCCAGTGAATGTAGGAATTGAAGAAACACCCCAAATCACCTTTTATGTAGAATCACTCCTGGCCAAAGAACAAAAGAGCTTGGGATAATTCCTCACAAATCAAAAGAGAAAATTTGCATGGTCATATGCAAATATTCCATGTTTAGATCCTGAGGTTGTCACCCACCACCTTGCAATATATCTTGAGGTAAAACCAGTAAGACAAAAGATGAGAAAGATGTATCCCTAGATTGCATTACTATTCAAAATGGAACTATAGAAGCTCCTCAATGTATGATTTATTTGACCCATTGATTATCTTGAATGGGTTTCTAATCTTGTACCAGTTTCCAAACCGATTGGGGGTATCAGAATCTGCACTAATTATGATGAGGGCTACACCACTTGAAACCCTCACAAATCACAAGAATAGATACCAACACAAAACATGTGAGACAAAAAATAACTCACTTTGAATTATTTTTTAGAAAATTAAATTACAGATCTAGAACTGACAATGCTACAGCCTCATGGGCTTGATTCATTACAAAAAAATCAACTCTAAAAATAAAATATATTATTCGAAGCCACAATATGCACTAACGGAGCTACCTTCTACAACCCACTTAACCCTTTTTATTTTACCCAATAACCACCCTAGAATGTTCTAGAAAGTGTAACTTTCCCTTTTGTTTTGGTGCCAAAAGTCCCACCGTTTGATTTCTTTCATAGGAAGAAATTTTAATGAAATTCACTTTTTAGTGGGGCAACTTCATGGGGCCATAAATTTTGATTGATTTGCTATTATAACATATCGTTGGAAAGCTCTCAAAGAGATCTACAATGTTGAACCCATCAGAGATCAGTTCGTCAACTTTTCAAGCTGTTTTGGGGCCTCTAATGTTTTCTTATTTGAATTTGAAGTTGCATTGGAGAAATTTCTTGGGAGGAAGAACTTTAATAGCTCCCAAACCATATAGGGTATTGAGACAATTCTTTCGCCATCATAAATTTTTTTGAATTACGCTTGGGGTAAATTTTTAGGCCCATACGAGCCCGTTTAGGCTGAATTACTAAAAATAGTAAGTGACCATTTTTTCCTTTTCTTACTCCTGACTGTCTTACACCCCCTAAGTGCCATCATGGGACTCAAAAAAACTAAAGAAAATAAGAGAAAACATTTTTTCGGGTGATGAAAGATTGCCCTACACCATTAGATGCTCCTGCATTAGACACCCAGGGTAATTTGAAAAGTGACCTTGACACTTCTCAAGAGTTAGAGGGAAACCAAGATAGTTAACCTCAGCCTCATATAACCATGATGAATCTTCAACAGGCCTTCCTCTCCATTTCACCAAGTACTCTGTGTATTTCATGTTTCTTGTGCTTCTATGCACATGACTATCCAAAATTTCTTCTATCTCCTTTTTTGAAGTAGGTGCTAGAATATTCCACTATGCTTCTATTGTTTCTTCAACAATTCCCCCTTCATGATATTTTGTTAAATCTAAAATGTTTTAAACATAGGTGAAATATGAATTTCATTAGGAAACTCTACCTCATATATATTTCGTAAATCATGCTTCTTCAAGATCTTGCATGGTCCAAACTTCTTCATCTTCAACT
>VDFB02385319.1:74646-94166 GCA_007258455.2 Sequoia sempervirens | reverse complement strand
CATAAAACAATTTATAACAGATTGCTCTATGATTCTACTTTACAGAGTTGCAGATTTTACAATTTATATTTTTTTGCAATTAAAGATTAAAAATATTTTGCAAAAAAGAAAAGCTTCTTATCTCTCCATTATAATGCTTTATTTTCTCACAAAATCATAAAAACATTACATAATTATCTTCTCATCTTCTTATAAAAAAAACTATCATTGATTTCTTTAAAATCAAACAAAATCAGAAACTCTAAATAGGTAATCATCAAAACTCTAACCCTAGGTCATAAGCATCTCCCCATAATATTCTCATCGTTTCCTCAAAAATCATAACCCACATTCAAGTCCTTACATTTCACTAAGGCAAAGAATAAAATAAGACTTAACGATTGACCTAGGCACATAAAATAAGTCTTTAAAAGACTTAACATATCGACCTAGCATAGGAATTTCGGCCCCCTTGAAATATCTTAGACTTCAGACTTTGATTAAAATATGATGCAAAGTCACTCATTTGAATTTCCCATGTGCTTGACCGAAGATTCCGGATGATGATGATGTTGC
Organism: Sequoia sempervirens; assembly: GCA_007258455.2. Classification (NCBI taxonomy): domain Eukaryota; kingdom Viridiplantae; phylum Streptophyta; class Pinopsida; order Cupressales; family Cupressaceae; genus Sequoia; species Sequoia sempervirens. Next base: position 93,611 of record VDFB02385319.1, on the reverse strand, counting down.
TCAAATTACGGCATGAGAAAAGAATGCCAAACCCTAATAATGATTCATTTTGCACTCGTGACTTTGAGGAAAAAGATCTATGTCTGGAAAGAAAATGCCACCATGATTGTGTTGAAACCGAGCTCGTGCACCTTGGGAATCTTCCCCACACTCTTCAGATAGTTGAATCTTTAGTGGGTAAGCTTTACTTTGCAGTATCATAGCTCTTTTCGTCATTTAGGAATATCAAAAGGACCCCAAGGCCGCGACCTGTTCATGCATTTCTTCTAACTTTTTCCACACTCCTGTGCTTTGCTCTTCTTTGGCCGTCATGAGCTCGAACTCGGCCTCTATCAAGATACTTGATGAGAGGGCTCACCTTGTGTTTTTGCTTTAGCTTCCTGTGCATAAGGTAAGCTAGCTTCGATGGTTTCATTTTTGCTTATTCTAGCCTTGAGGCCGCGGTTAACACAATTTCTAATGCCTCCTCTTTGCATTTTATGTGCTCATATTTGTCGTTTCATTGTTCCATTCCCACTATGAGAGCTCGACTATTCTTTAAGAGCTCGAAATCTTGGCTTTTGGACTCTCTTTGAAGCTCTTGGCCACGACTAGAGTGCTCTTTCAGATATATGGACTGGTAATTTTTCCCTTTAAGCTCGTATCTCTTCTTTATCCTTCTGAAAATAGAGGAAACCCTCCTCGTTTTATGAATTTCGGGCCATGTTTAGGCTGCTCTAGATGAGTATCATAGAAAGTATTGTAAGAAATTTTGGGCTCGACCCAAAACAAGAAATTCTCCTTTGTGCTACGAGATAATGAATCCCTATGTGGGTATCAAAAAAATTGAACGAGAGCTGAATTTCCTTCACTCTGAAGCCTGATTCATCACAGAAAAATTGCATTTTTCAAGTCTTTGCTATTTTAAGCAAATCCCCATATGGGTTATCACTGCACTGTATTCTAAAATGTAAACCCCAAACTAAGTACTCGGGATTCAACTGCATATTCGTTCTGCATTGTTCCATTCATAGGGGTTCAACCCAAATGACCTATGATTTATTTTCAGACTTCTGAAACAAAAGAACGACATGGGTATTTGTATATCTTGAAGAAAATGCATCTATTTTGACTTCTCTGGCAGAGCTCGACCACCCGTTCTTTGCATTTATTCTTGTTATTTACTCAACAAGCCCTCTCATGGGTATCACTGGAAATAGAAAACTTCATGGCTTTATGTATTTTGAACCTTGACCCAAACATAAAATCTCACTAGAATACTTGTTACCTCACACAAAAATCTCAACTAGATTGATATAACAAACTGTTTTGTTGTTGAAATAGGAATACCCACATGGATGATTGAAAATGGTGAAAATTTTGTATACTTGCTGCATTTGGTTCATGGCTCGACCCATTGCAAGTGATGCCTTACTTTGATATTCTATTTTTGTTGGTATTTCTGTGTCTTCTTTTAATTTTCTCCATATAAGTGCTTGATACTTAGAAGAGAGAACAACATTGTCTGAAAAATCCCACATGACACAATACCTATCTTGCTGTTCTAAAAAAACACACCCATATGGGTAAATTGGAAATGTTGAAAGGATTGCACACTTCTTTAGCTTTCTTCATGGAAATATTATATAGATTTTAATCTTTAACAAGAGCTCTTCTTAGATATTGAATGAACACTGAAACTCTCCATTCCTGAAGCTCGTTTGTAGTATTAAAAGACTGCAATTCTTTGTGGATGAAACACACCAAAACGTATTAATGATGAACATCAGCCATAAGTCTTTGAAATGTTGGAATGGTGTATGCTATCTGTATTGCCTAAATATTGACTTCCTACTGCTTTCCTTGCACACCATACAACAACATTGCTATTGCTTTTTGTTCTTGGACTTCGTAGAGATTTTAACTTGAAACATTACAACACCACGAACCACCTCTGAAACTCTTTCTACAAAGAAACCGTGCTTGCTCTTTTCTTATTATTTTGAAATGATCATTTCATATTACGTTCAGTAATGTTGCATTGCATTGAAAACTTGATATTCTTTCGCTTTCTTATTGCTTAGAACCTGCACATAACTGTTCATATGTATTTTTCCTAACACTTGTAACTCACTGAGGATAATTTTGGATACACATGGTACTTTGATTGCTGTCTTCAGCTAAACATTGATAAATGGTTCTATTTGAAACATCCTCCCAGCTGGAATAAGTTGTTTGTCCCTGCACACTACTTTGAATGAAAGCTCACATGCTTCCTTACATAAATAATACCTCAGAAGCACCTTCCGGAACGAAACTGTTATCATTTTAATCCTGTGATTCTTAATTCTGTATTCGCTTATCAATTAGTTGGAACTGGTGATTGATTTAACACTTGATCATTTAACACTTGAATGCACTGACTGTCTTTTGTACTCTTGAGCTTCAACATGGTACTCTTCATGCATTTTATATATTCCACTTAACAAACTGTTTTCAAAATCTGCTCTCTTTCAAAACAAAACTCTCCATTAAGGTATAATGTATGCCTGCTCACTATCCTTGACTGTGAAAAGAATACCAATGAACTGGAACTTGCATGACATATATGATTATGATGAACACATAACATGAACTATGCAACAATGTTTGATATAAATGTACTCAGCTGAATTGATTGAGTGAGCTAAACTCACTGTTCACCTGTAGCCTTCAGAAAAATAAACCTAATCGTTATGAATGCACAGTTGGTTTAGTAGCTCGATAGATAACTCTATTTCCTCTTTCAGTTGTATTTCATTTCATTTGACGAATATGATGGTGTATTCTTTAAATCAGCCCATTTAATGAATAGGGCAACATGCCAAGCTCTACCCTTGTGGGAGCCCGTTTTTCTCCACATGCTTGGTCTTCAAATAATGTTCAACTTCATGACTTTACCTATACTTGCACAAGGAAACAAACAATGTTAGCATAAAAAATAGAGCATGATCATGATATTGTTATTTCTCCTTCAGCTCATTTCTTCCGTACTGCACTTGATTGATTGTTTCAATGCATGATTAATAGTAGGTTGCACTATTATGGGTGCCTCATGTAGGTTACTTCATAATCAGAGCTACTAACATCCCCTCTTTTCTTTGACAGGTTGACAGAGCACAAGAAGACAAAGGTGCACCAGTCAACATTAAACGTCCATAATCAGGCAATGATTATTATGTCGTCACTTATATGTTTTATTTTTTGCATCTTCAGTAGTGTAATGTGCTATTAGTGATATATTGTAATAGTCACATCCACAACTTGTGTGGATCTCTAATTTCATCTTTTATGCTTTTCATTTGAAAAGAAAAATGCATTTAAATGCAAATGTTGTAATATCATTCTGATCCTTGAAATCAAAATAAGCTTTGTAAAATATGAGTCTTTTCATGAAATAAATGAAAGCATTTAAAAATGTTATTTGCTCATTTGCTCAATTTTGTACTTTTTATTTCACCTTCGAACATGTGGATGGCACTCAAATTTTGATTTTCCTTAAATGCAATAACCTGCCACTTGATAAATACGATAAAAAGATGCAAAAAACAACACTTAAACTCTAACTGGAATTTCACCTCATGATATATCAACATTACAAATGCCAATCAAGCTGCATGAAAAATTATAAATAACATTAACTCAATCAATGTGATGATTTCCAATAATCCAAGAATCGAAAATATTTCTGGATTAGATTGTGTGAGCTTTTTTGGATCAACATTTCGGATCACACTCCGTGATCCATCATCAGGATAGAGAGTTCAAGGAGATGAAAGTGGTTTGTTGCAGACCCAACAGGTATAAAAAGAGGCAGAAAGATGAAAGAGGTTCCAGAAGGCCCAAGGCCCAAGAGATGAGAGGAAATAAATTACCAAAAAGATATATTAATATATTAATCTATTTAAATGTATCAATCTATTTAGTAATTTAACTAGATTAGTCTATTATTAATCTATTAGTAATTAACTAGATTAATATATATTGAAAGATTTGTAAGTGATAATCTATTTGAAATTATTAAAAAGATTGATATATTTCAATAACTTAATCTATGTGAATTATATGTTTAGATAGATTGATCTATTTAAAATGTATATATGTGTATTTAATAAATATATATATGTGTATTTAATAAATATATTAGATAGATGATTAAATTTAAATAGATTAATCTATTTAAATTAATAAAAGGATTGCTATATTTAAAAAATATTAAAAGGTTTGAGTGATTTAAATATATTAGGATTGATTTAATAAATATATATATGTATATTTAATAAATATATTAGATAGATGATTAAATTTAAATAGATTAATCTATTTAAATTAATAAAAGGATTGCTATATTTAAAAAAGATTAAAAGGTTTGAGTGATTTAAATATATAAATCTATTTAAATAATTTAAATATGCTAATCTATTTGAAAAGTTTAAAATTATTAATCTATTAAGATGATTAAAAAATATTAATCTCTTTAAATGTATATCGAACTATCAATGTGTAGAAATATATTAAATATATATATATGTTTAATAAATTAAAATATTAGGAATGAAGATATGTAACTAAGGAAAACATAAAATTAAATAAGTTATTATAAAGATGGGAGATAATTAAGATATATTATATTCTTATTTAGATAATTCTATTGAAATTAATTAGATAGATGATTATATTTAAATAGATTGATCTATTTTAAATTATTAAATAGATTGCTATATTTAATTCGATTAAAAGATTTGAGAGATTTAAATATATTAATCTATTTAAGAAATTTAAAAATGTTAATCTATTTGAATAATTTAAATAAATTACTCTATTTAGAAGATTTAAATACATTAATCACTTTAAATGTATATCGAAACTATCAATGTGTTGGAACACATTGAAATATATATGTGTATTTAATAAATTAATGTATTAGAATTGAAGCTATATTACTAAGGAATGTATAAGGACAAAAAATGAAAAACACTTAAAAGAAAGAGAGCTTTAAAAAACACAAATACAGGAGGACCAAGCGAGAGAAGGTGATCACAAACCTAAAAGAACGGGTGACGAGGGGGATGAATGAGAAGACACGAGGTGCATAAGATACGATGGGGAGGGGAGAGGATGAAACTAAGGGCAAAGAGAAGAAAAGAGGAACCTAAACAAAGCAAAGCAACTCCCAAGAGCTTAAGAGGGGATGAATGGGAAAGAAATGGGAGGCTGGAGGGGAGCAAGATCAGAGGGAGCAGATCTAGGAGAGGTCAAGATCAGGGATGCATGGCGGGTTTTAAGAACGACAAAAAGAGGTCATCGAGAGGCTGACCCTAACCCTTCATCTGTTGAGGTTGTTAAGTGGATTGATGATTTGAAAGGCTTCATCAGCTTCCCTCTCCTTGCTGGTTATCTTCAATCTAACAAGATTTCCAGTGGTTTTCAAACTATGAAGTCAGGCTATCTTTGAGTAAGTTTATCTCCTGAACTCTATTCTGATGATGGATCAGAAAGGTGATCCTAAACGCTAGATCCAAAAGCCTATACAATCTTAACTAAAAAATAGTCGCTCCGAACATGAATCGGGGAAATTAAAATAATATTTACTCTTCAGTTTGAGTTGATCTCATATGACTTAATATTTTCTTGTTTATAGCAAGTTTATCTGTGCATGTAGAGTTTCCACCCAAATTAGGGTTTTATCTCATTCAATTAACTGAATTTGGGGTCCAATAGCATTGTGGCACCTAAATTTAGGAATTTGCATGCATTTGTGATGCCTTAAGACATGAATTTTATTTATTTAAGTCATTTGGGCATCCATTATTCTCATCATAGGTGGAAGCAAACACATATTTTCTTGAGCAAGCAAAGATCTGAAGGCACTACGAGTGATATTTTTCAGTGTTCTTCATAGTGCTAGGTCAGATTGTTCAGAAGATTTATATTTTAGACTTCATTTTTCAAGTGCATGCAAACTTCATCAAATTTTAGTCAAGGCATAGGCGTCTTTTCCAAAGGAAAAATAATAACTTTTAGTTTCTATCTCTAAAATTCTTCTATCCTTGTCTTAGGTTTTCTCTCTCATGTCAAAGTAAACAACATAATTTTTAGAATATGATCCTCCGGGTTCACATAATTCAAAGTCAACAACAAAACCCATGTTTCTTAAATTTCTGTAGTACTCTCATTACTTCACATTTCGAAGTATTGTGTTTTTTCAAGATTATTTCAGATGGGCCAAAACTTGGTTTTTTCAAAAATCAACTATTCCGGGTTTCAATCTCTCTACCATCACTCTAACCGCGTTGCTTTCTCAGAAAATTCCTCGTTCCTGCTGCCCCTTATAGCCTCCATAGTTTTCTACAATTGAAAATCCTTCAGATGCCTGCAGTTAAACTCCATTTTTTTTGGAGTTTCTAACATTCCTGGGTTGGCTTAGAATTTAATTCTTACAAAACCTTTGATCCCAGCTTGTGTTTATGGTTTGTCCTGATGACAAAACTTTTCAGCATCTCTTGATGATTAGTCCTGGGCCAGATCCCATGTTTTACGGCACTTTGATGTCTCGCTATTACAAGAAGTTATTTGTTATGTTTCGGGCCAGGTGAGAAGAATTTGGTTCAGACGCTATGAATGCTATTTCTTTAACCTGACAAGATTTGAGATGGTCTCCTTTAGATATCACGCTTACTTATTTCAAGTAGAGGAATGGCGTCTTCCCAACTTTTTGAATGTTTGTTTCTATCGCAAGATATTTCAATGTCATGTCGACAGAATTTGGTTTCATACCGGCCCGAGGTGTGACATTCTCCTGTTGTTTCAATGCATAGTGAGGCGATCTCTTTCGCTAGGAGTACCACTCCAGATGTGGTCACGAATTTATATGTCACAATCGACTCATTTCATTGAAAAAATTGTATATCTTAAGAGGTTAATATCCTTCAAATAACTCGAGTGGATAAAGCCTTTTGACCAAACATAAAGCAATCTTTACAGGTCTCCCCGACATCGATATGTCTCCGATGCATAAATCAAAAGGAACATTTTTGTATGACTCATGAGCATCGAAGAAAGGTCTTGGCGAGTTCGATTTGTTACACCAACTGACAACATAAAGGTAGCCATTTCGGTAAGAGCTAGGGTTTTTGGCGTGAGGTCTCGGTGAGTGACCTCCAGTCTCGCCGATGGAATACATAAAAAGACTTTGTCGGCATAAGTTTTGACCTATCTTAGCAACTCACAAGATGGTGGGTGATCTTTAGTGAAAAAAAATCTTATCTGTATGAAGTCTCCTGGAGAGCGATATGTTACAGCGACAATGTGTATCAAGTGACTTTCGACAAAACTTTATGAAGTCTACAAGAGGTCTCTTTGATATCGTTTGGTCACAGCGATAGAGAATGAAACTAAAGGGCATCTCGGTGAGAAGTTTCCTTATGTCTCAGCAAACGAATAATACTCTAAGGAAGCCCATCAATGAAACATGATGCATTTGTTATGTCTTCTCCCCGACTCTGATGTGTCACAGCGAAAGCGATAACTAAGGGGATTGTTTGGCGTTAAAGTTGCCTTCGACATACCGTTACATCGATTGAAAAGAATGTTAGGGTAAACTTTTTGAGTTTATTCTTTTAGCTGGGTATCGAACCCTAGCCTGGCCATCATCATGAGAAAGCTTCATAAATAGTTCTTTACTATTTTTGCTGGCTGTAACGGTATTGTCAGGATGAAATTTGTTTTTGGTTCAGAAATGAATGCTATGGTTGCTATGTTTGATGCGCCTCTCTGGCTAGAAGCTCGACAGTGGTTGATGGAGCCATGGGAGTTACAGATTTGTCTGGTATTTTTATTTATGCATTTCATGCTACACATACTAGTCTATAATCGCCATTTTCTTTAACTTCTCTCTGCATCTCTATTACTAATATGACAAATGATGCCCTGATTGAGTATTATCTTTCATACATTAGAAGTTATGATTTTCTGTGGTGGGAAGTTGTGCTTTTTATGCAGAGAAATGATCTCATAAGTTTTAGACTTGTTGAGGACAACTCTTAGCTGGGTGAAACGGCTCTTGTTTTGGTTGGTTGTTCAGCCGTTACTTCTGAAGACTATTACTTTTCTGGCATTTATAAATAGAAGTAGAAAACTATGTTTTTTGTTCGGTGGTTGTAATTCTAAGATTATCATTCCTTGGATGTATGAAAATGTATGGATAAACTCTGCAATAAAATCTAAATAACAATTTGCAAAGATATTGTAAATTTCTTCTCTATGTAATATTTTAGGGATTCAATTATTGAATCTTTAAGGTATTCTGTAGACGATAAAATAGAGAAATATGTGCTTAACTGAAAACAAATAAATCCTCTGAGATATTATTATTGTTCAAAACATAATTTGAGGGGTTGGTACTCCTTGAGATAGATATCTCTAAACGAGGGGTAGCTGCTCCTTGAGTGGGTGCTCAAAAATCAGCCTATAAGGCATTGTGAACAGTTGTTTAAAAGATTAAGCCTATAAGGCATTTTGGGAGTGGTTTTTATACCCTGGGAGGGTTTTCCACTCGGCAAAATTTTGTGTCTCTTTGTTTCTACTCACTACTTTTCAAGTTGTTGTTTCAGTTCACTGTTGGTATTATTATTTTTCTCAATTCTGTTTGTGACTGATTACATTCAACTCATGAATGCATTAATCAGAGTAATATTGAGATCAAATATGAGCTATGTTTATGAATTTTTGAAAATTGATCAAATATGTTAAGACACCGATTCACCCCCCCTCTCAGTGTCATTTTAACTCCAACAATTGGTATCAGAGCGTAGGGTCCTCTAATAGGTTTTAATTACCTTGGATTGATCTTGGTCTTGGAGTTTTTTTTAATGGCACATTCTCAAGATGGTGCCTCTGTAACCAGAGCTCCGTTATTTGATGGAACATATTATGTGTTCTAGAGAATCAGAATGGAAGCTTTTCTTATTTCTTTTGATGTTGATGTTTGGAGCATTGTTATAAATGCTTACAATGTACCAGCCTCTATTCCCACTTATCCTATTGAAAAGAAGAGGTATGAAACAAATGCCAGAGCTAAGCATGCCCTCTTGTGTGGGTTATCTAAAGATGTGTTCATTAAAGTCATGCATTGCAAATCTGCTCATGAAATATGGGAAAAACTTGAAACTATATACCAAGGGAATGAGAAAGTCAAACTGTCAAAAATCATTACACTCAAACATCAGTTTGAGGAGATGAAAATGAAGGATGATGAAAAAGTGACTGAATACTTCCTAAGAGTTGATGAAGTTGTCAATGCTATGAAAGGATTAGGAGAAGAAGTAAAAGAGTTTGATGTGGTTACAAAGGTCATTAGAACCTTACCATCCAAATTTGAACCTAAGGTTTTAGCCCTAGAAGAAAAGAAACACTTTGATCAGCTTACCTTAGACAGCCTGCAAGGAATACTTACTGCCTATGAAATGAGAACTAGCAAAAATAATTCAACAAGAAAAGAAACTGCCTGTAACACTGAAAAGAAAGAAAAAGTCGAAGTCAGTGAATCAGAGTTGTCTTATTTTAAAGAATCCCATTTTGTTAGAATATTTAAAAAGGGATCAGGAAAATATAAGGGAAAACTTCCCTTTAAATGTTTTAACTGTGGCAAAATAGGTCACTTTGCTGCAAAGTGTCCCTATGATGATCAAATATGTGACAACGAGACAACTGAAAAACAGCCTAAGAAGAAGGCCTTCAAACCTAAACGAAACTTCAATTTAAAAAAGAAGAAAAGTCTGTTTAGTAAGGATGAATCTGATATTGAGTCTGAAGATTCATCATTAAAGAAGATGAAACTTGTTCATGGCTATTAAATTCTACTCAACAAATGATTCAAACACTCTTTGACACTCTAAGAATAGTGAAGTAGATCTCGGAAAGTGAGCTGAATGTGCTTACAAGAAAGGCCTAAAACTCAAAACAAGTTCTTGCTCGTTGTGGGAACATAAACCAGATCAAGAAATGGTTTCTCTGAAAACTCAGCTTGAAGAAGCTAAAAGAGTTGAAGACTATCTTTGAGAGACTGTAAGCTGCAAAGATCAAGAAATTCAAAAACTGGAACAAGAAGTAGTCTGTCTTAGGAAGGAAATTGAAAAATACAAAAGCACTCTAAAATTGAATGAGATGCTCAGCAAACAGAAACTGTATAAAGATAAAATCGGTATTGGTTTTGAAAAGGGTGAATGTTCAATTGATAATACAAAACAAAACCCCTCTTCTGAAGTCAAAAGTTCAAGTTCAAATCACTCAAAATTTAGTAAGAATCATGTTCAGTCTTTAAGAGGTAATAGATCTTCATACAGAGTTAATCCTTTCTTCTATGGTTATTGTTTTTTATACAACAAATTTGGCCATAAGGTGAGCACTTGCAGGCTTATGAATCCTAGAATACCCAAGTTTGGTCTTAGGCAACACTATGGTTTTGTTAGATAGATCGCGGGATACTTTTAACGTAATACTTTGGGATATTCTCCTGCCAAACAATGCAGAATTGATCTGTAATTGAAACAACAGAAAATTAAAAAGGTTTGGAAACCTAAGACTGTTAACAACATTGAACAAACTATGTTAGTTCAAACTACTTTTCATTCCAAGAAAAAGGACTTATGGGTCCTAGATAGTGGATGTTCTAACCATATGACTGGCAACAAGGATAAGTTTATAAATATTGAAGATTATGTAGGTGGTTATGTTAAGTTTGGTGATAACTCAGACTAAATTAAAGGCGGAGGTTCACTTTTCTTGAATGAAGACACTTTACGTCCATAATGCGCATTTGCGTGGGAAGGTTTCACAAATTCTATGTTAGTCAAATCAGGATAGTGGTTATCATGTTCTTTTTAATTCACATGGATGTGAGATTAAGAACAAGCTTGGAAAGGTTGTTGCAGTTGGAAGGAGGACAAAAGGAAATGTGTACAATCTTCTTGACTCATCATGCAATGACAATAATCAAGGTATGTGTCTAATGGGCCAAATTGAAGAGAATTGGTTATGGCATAAAAGATTAGGACACATAAACTTTGAAAATTCGGTTAGAATCAGTAAAAATCAGAATGTTAGAGGTCCACCAGTTCTTAGTAAGCCAAAAAACTCTGTGTACAAAGAATGTTTAAGTGGTAAACAGACTAAAATCGACTTCAAAACAAAAGAACATTCTTCTTCAAAACCTTTACAGCTTGTGCATACTGATTTATGTGGACCAACCAGAACAAGGTCTATTAATGGTGAAAGGTACTTTATGTTGTTTGTGGATGATTATACTAGAATGATATGGGTCACATTTCTTAAACACAAATCAGAAGCCTTTGGAAGGTTCAAAATTTTCCGTAAAATAGTTGAAAAAGAATATGATCTAAAACTTAAATGTCTGCGATCTAACAAAGGAGGTGAGTTCACTTCTCAAGAGTTTATTGATTATTGTGAACAGCATGACATTAAAAGACAGTATGTTGCAACAAAAACACCTCAACAAAATGGGGGTAGAAGCTTGAACGTAAGAATAGAACTCAGAAAAGAAAATGGAACCATGCGATGAAGCTAAGTTGTCTCCATTACGTACAGAAAGAAGCTATTCATACAACTATAGCATATATATTTTGGAGTCAGAGTGCCTAGTAAAATTCCAACACACTCCTTATGAACTGGTATGGAAAACTCTGGCCAAATTTCTTAAAATTTTTGAAGTAAGTGTTTTTATCAAGAAAGATGATGATAACCTTGGGAGCTTTTCAATCAAAGAGTGATGAGGGTATTCAGATACTCAACTCACAAAAAATCTTATAAATGCCTTAACAAAAGGCTTAACAAGATTGTTGAAGTTGTTAATGTAGAATTTAATGAAAGACCACATTTGATTGTTGAATCTTTGCAGGATAATGAGGAAGAAGAACTTGAATTTGAAATAATTTTTGAAGGAGCTGAAACAGTAAAGTCTGTTGCTGAATCAGCAAGCCCTAAAAATAAAAAAGCAAGTTCTGAAAAGGTTGCATCAAAAGCTCCTTCAAAAACTCTAGCTATATATCACCCCAAAGATCAGAGTATTGGGGATAAATATGCAGGAGTTCAAACTAGAAGAAAGGTTACGTATCATGATGAAAGGCACAAATAAAGTCGTCTAGTTACCTTGGAGCCAAAATTTTTAATGAAGCCTTCACGGATTCATGTTGCTCAATTCTATGTGGTGGAAGAAATTGATCAGATTGAGAAAAATCAGACTTGGGAGTTAGTCCCAAGACTAGATGACAAGAATTTCATTGGAGGCAAATGGATATATAGAAACAAGGTTGATGAAAATGGTAATGTTATTTGCAACAAAGCAAGATTTGTCTACAAAGGCTATGCTCAACAAGAAGGTATTGATTTTGGTGAAACCTTTGCACCTGTTGCTAGATTAGAATCTATCAGAATATTCTTGGCTTATTATGTTTACAAAAACTTTACTGTTTATCAAATGGATGTCAAAACTGCTTTTTTAAATGGCTATTTAGATGAAGAGGTCTATGTTGAACAGCCTGAAGGTTTTATTTGAAAAGATAAGCCTGATCATGTTTACAGATTGAAAAAGGCCCTCTATGGCTTAAAACAAGCACCTAGAGCTTGGTACTCTAGGATAGATAGTCATTTAATCTCTAATGGCTATGTTAGAGGAGGTGTAGACAGTAATCTTTATGTTAAAACTGAAGGTTCTAATATTTTGGTTGTTGAAATCTATGTTGATGACACTATCTTTGGATCCAACAATGTTACTTTGAGTAAAAAATTCTCTTAGCTAATGGAATCCAAATTTGAAATGTCATTATTAGGAGAATTAAAATTCTTCTTCGGTCTTCAAATCTCTCAACGTGAAAATGGAATATTTCTTTCTCAAACTAAGTATGCTAGAGAGATGGTTAAGAAATTTCAGATGGATAAATGCCATCCAGTTAGCACTCCAATGATTACTGGATGCAAACTTATTAAGGTTGATGATTCTCCTGATACAAATCAAACTAATTAAGATCAATGATTGGTAGTCTGTTATATTTAACTGCTTCTAGACCTGACATCATGCAGGCAGTTTGCATTGTTGCATGGTTTCAGGCATCACCTAAAGAATCCCATGTCACTGCTGTTAAAAGGATTTTTAAATATATTAAAGGCACTCTTGATTATGGTCTTTGGTATCCTAGAAGCAATTATTTCTCTTTGATTGCTTATACTGATGCTGACTGGGCTGGTTGTTTGGATGATAGGAAAAGCACTAGTGGTGTTGCATTCTTTCTTGGTGATCGTTTAGTGGCATGGCACAACAAGAAACAAGTATTTATTTCTCTTTCTACTGCTGAAGTAGAATACATTGCTACCACTTCATGATGTACTCAAGTTCTCTGGATGAGTCAAACACTTTTTGATATGGGTATTGAAGTTCCTAAACCTATTTCCATTCTTTGTGATAACACTAGTGCGATAAATATTTCAAAAAATCCTGTTATGCACTCTCGCACTAAACATATTGCTATCAAGTTTCACTTTCTTCAAGAAAAGGTTTTGGCTAATGAAGTATGTTTACATTTTGTTGGATCACAAGATCAGGTGGCTGATATTTTTACTAAGCCCTTAGCTAAAGAGTTATTTGAAAGGTTGAGACTTCGATTGGGAGTTATGTCTCAATCTTTACTACTCTGATTTTACAAGAATTGGCTTAGGGGGAGCATGTTATATGTTTTGATTTACTTAAAGCTCTCCTACAATCTTGGTTGCTACACCATTACTCTTTTTGCAACTGTTTCTCATGATATTTTGGTTGGCTTCTTAGTTGTGTTTCATGGCAATGCACATTCTTCTCTTCTATTCTTTGTCTTTGAGGCAAAAAAGGGGAGAGTCATTTGTGTTTTTCCATCAAGGACAAAGGGGGAGTTTGTTGGATCCCAGTTGTGTTTATGGTTTGTCCTTGATGACAAAATCTCTTTCAGTTAGTTCTCTTTGATGATCAGTCTCAGTTTGGATCCTTATGATTTTTTATGGCACTTCTTTGATGTCTCTTGGCTATTACAGAAAGTTATTTGTTATGTTTCAGTTTCATGGTGATAAGAATTCTGGTTCACGTTATGAATGCTATTTCTTTAACTGACAAGAGTTTGAAAGATGGTCTCTTTTACATATAACAGGCTTACTCATTTCGGGGTGAGAATGGCAGGGTCTTCCCGATCCTTTTTGAAATGTCTGTGTTGCCTATCGGCAAGACATTTCTGATGTCATGTCGATTGGAATTTTGTCTTTCATACCGCCTTAGGCGTGACATTCTCTGTTGTTTCGGCGACAGTGAGTGATCTCTTTCGGCAAGAGTAATACTGTCAATATGTGGTCACAGCGAATTTGGTATGTCACACCGACCGCCATTGAAAAATTGCATATCATTAAGAGGTTGGTATTATCTCAGCGACTCAGAGTGGATAAAGTTTTTCGGCCAAACATAAAGTAATCTCCAAGAGGTCTCCCTGACATTGATATGTCTCGGCGATGCATAAATCAAAAGGAACATTTTTGTATGACTCATGAGCATCGAAGAAAGGTCTTGGCGAGTTTGATTTGTTACACCAACTGACAACATAAAGGTAGCCATTTCGGTAAGAGCTAGGGTTTTCGGCGTGAGGTCTCGGCGAGTGACCTCCAGTCTCGCCGATGGAATACATAAAAAGACTTTGTCGGCATAAGTTCTGACCTATCTTAGCGACTCACAAGATGGTGGGTGATCTTTGGTGAAACAAAATCTTATCTGTATGAAGTCTCCCCGAGAGTGATATGTTACAGCGACAATGTGTATCAAGTGACTTTCAGCAAAACTTTATGAAGTCTACAAGAGGTCTCTTTGATATCGTTTGGTCACAGCGATAGTGAATGAAACTAAAGGGCATCTCGATGAGAAGTTTCCTTATGTCTTAGCGAACGAATAATACTCTAAGGAAGCCCATCGATGAAACATGATGCATTTGTTATGTCTTCTCCCCGACTCTGATGTGTCACAGCGAAAGCGATAACTAAGGGGATTGTCTAGCATTAAATTTTCCTTCGACATACCGTTACATCGATTGAAAAGAATGTTAGGGTAAACTTTTTGAGTTTATTCTTTTAGTTGGGTATCGAACCCTAGCCTAGCCACCATCATGAGAAAGCTTCATAAATTGTTCTCTACTATTGTTGCTAGCTGTAACGGCATTGTTAGGATGAAATTCATTTTTGGTTCAGAAATGAATGGTATGGCTGCTATGTTTGATGCGCCTCTCTGGCTGGAAGCTCGACAGTGGTTGATGGAGCCATGGGAGTTACATATTTGTCTGGTATTTTTATTTATGCATTTCATGCTACACATACTGGTCTATAATTGCCATTTTCTTTAACTGCTCTCTGCATCTCTGTTACTAATATGACAAATGATGCCTTGATTGAGTATTGTCTTTCATACATTAGAAGTTATGATTTTCTGTGGTGGGCAGTTGTGCTTTTTATGTAGA
This sequence comes from Sequoia sempervirens, assembly GCA_007258455.2. Lineage (NCBI taxonomy): Eukaryota > Viridiplantae > Streptophyta > Pinopsida > Cupressales > Cupressaceae > Sequoia > Sequoia sempervirens. The sequence continues at coordinate 78,060 of VDFB02385319.1, read as the reverse complement.
GAAATGATCTCATAAGTTTCAGACTTGTTGAGGACAGCTCTTAGCTGGGTGAAATGGCTCTTGTTTTGGTTGGTTGTTCAGTCGTTACTTCTAAAGACTATTACTTTTCTGGCATTTATAAATAGAAGCAGAAAACTATGTTTTTTGTTTGGTGGTTGTAATTCTGAGATTATCATTCCTTGGCTGTATGAAAATGTATGGATAAATTCTGCAATAAAATTTGAATAACAAGATGCAGGGATATTGTAAATTTCTTCTCTATGTAATATTTTAGGGATTCAATTATTGAATCTTTAAGGTATTGTGTAGACGAGAAAACAAAGAAATATGTGCTTAATTGAAAATAGAGAATTCCTCTGAGTTATTATTATTGTTCAAAACATAATTTGAGGGGTTGGTACTCCTTGAGATAGATATCTCTAAACGTGGGGTTGGTGCTCCTTGAGTGGGTGCTCAAAAATCAGCCTATAAGGCTTTGTGAACAGTTGTTCAAGTTGTTGTTGTTTCAGTTCACTGTTGGTATTATTATTTTTCTCAATTCTGTTTGTGACTGATTACATTCAACTCATGAATGCATTAATTAGAGTAATATTGAGATCAAATATGAGCTATGTTTATGAATTTTTGAAAATTGATCAAATCTGTTAAGACACTGATTCACCCCCCCCTCTCAGTGTCATTTTAACTCCAACAAGTAGATGCCAAGGCACAAGTTGAGGCATTGGATAAAGAAAAAGAGATTGATGCTAAGGCACAATCTAATGCATTGAAATAGTAGGAGTTGGAAGCTCAAGCCAAGGTTGATGAATTGGCCAAGGAGAAGTAGCAAAAAGAGAAAGAGCTCAAAACCAAAGATGAAAGAGATAAATTGAAAATGTTGCAAAAGATTCATGATCTTGAGGAGGAAAAGGCCAGACAGAGAAGAGAAAAAGCTCTCGAGGCTAAATTCAAGGATGTTGAGGAAGCACATAGAAGGAGAGAAGAGAAAGAATGCCTAGAAAGAGAAAGGGAGGCTAAGGAGGTTGCTCTATATGAGAAAAAAATCTAAAGAGGCATTGGACTATGTCAAGGAACTAGAGAAGTAGAGAGACCAGATGTATGAGGAGAGAAAATTGGAAGAATACTTAAAGAAGGAATTGGAAGCCAAAAGGTTGCAGGAGCAAAAAGATAAAGAAGAGGCTAAAATACTTGCATAAGAAGAAGCACAAAGAGAATAGGAGAATGTGCAAGAAGTTGACTCTCAACCTAGAAATATCATATTGCAACCTCTATCTTCTGCCACTATTGCCTCTTCTTCAACACAAGTCCACTACTCCAGCTGTTCCTACATGGTTGAAACTTGATTTAGAGAAGAAACAGATAGTTCAACCTCAGCCTCTCAATTGGGATGAGATGATGAAGGAGATAGAGAAGGAAAGACCCGAAAAGAAGGCCAGAGTTCTTCACTCCACCAATCTCACAGATGCAGGGGAAATTATTGTTGAATGTGCAATTCCAGTGGTGGATAAGGACAAGGATGATATGAAATTAATTGATTACCAATTTGGCACTGTGAATTTGGGGAGACCTACAAGGAATCAACAAATGAATCTCATTGATATTATAGCTTCCTCCACCAAATCCAAAATTATTAAAGACAAGCAAAAGAAAGATGAGCTTAAAGCCCAATTGGATCAGTTGCATAAGTTCTTAAAGGATGTCTCCGCTCCAATTTCTTAACAAGTTGTTGCTCTTGAATCCTCAGTTTTACTAACAAAGAAAGAAGCTGATGACTTGGTGCAAATGAGGAGAAAGGTGGGGATGCTTGACAGATGGATTGATAGACTCAATCAGGAGGTTGGTGAAGTGCTAACTGATAGTTTCAAGGTTCATGAAGTAGAATTTGGGTTGGTAGGGAATATGAACCAGCATGTTGAATACCTATAAAAGCAAGATGAGGAGTATAGGGAATATGTTAAGAAGCCTAATGGCATCAGAAAAGTGCCCAAGTCAACTCTCTTGGAGCAGTCAATTCTTGAAGAAGACAATGCAGATTTTATTGAGAAGACAGTGAGCATAATAAGATTCAAATACAAGTTCATTTATGAGCATAAGAATGAGGCTAAAGAAGCAATCAAATACTTGAATGATCGAATTGATGAATTTGAGGTAGTAGTTTCCATTTTGGTCAACATGGACATCCCCATCAAAGAGGGTCTTTGGTGCAGGAGCACCTATTTGATTTCTTGCCTCCACGAGGCCATTTATAAATAGTTGTTCTATTTTCTGTATTGGGTCTTATAATAAGGTTTATTAAACCATTTTAGAGGTTTTTTAGTCTTATGAAGTCATATTTTAAGTCATTTGTCAAATAATTTTTAAAGTTGTTCCATATTAAAAAAATTGTAAAAGTTGCTTAAGAAAGTTATCAAGAAACTTGTCAAAAAGTGTCATTAAGGTCAATAAAATAATTAAAAGGTAGTTGAGAGTAGTTTTTTTTGGTTGTAAATGTATAAATACACACTCAAAAACATGAATTGGGGGTTGGAGACATTATTTTTGAAGTTTGATGAATGGCAACCACAAATTTTGTGTGCATTTTCTGATTTTTTAATTGTTTCCAGGCTGAAGTTGTGTTTTGTATGGACTGGTATGGACTCAAATAATGGAGTATCATATATGGATGGAAATATATCACTTTCTAGTTTCCAATTCTTTATGTCTCATTTAATTTTATGTAGTTTTGTGGAATATATTACTATTTTGGTAAGACTGCCCTATTTTAATAACATTGTGCATAATTTTCAGTCTGAAAATCATGATGGTGCGGATAGTAAAGTCAATATTTTGGATCTAAAACAAATTTTATTTTGTTTCCTTGTGAATATAATTTTATTTTCTTCAATTCTCATCAAATTTCATTAATATTTGAATAAGTTATGACCATTTTTGTGAGGGCAAGTTTGAACCCTACCTAGGGTTTGCAGTTTTGGGAAAAATGCAATAACTTTCTTTTCCATTGTTGGATCTTCATAAAAATTGGAGAAAATGTCTATAAGTATGTTTTCTTCAATCTCACCAGAGTGATTGGATTTATTATTTTTTTTGTAAAACTTATTAATGACTATTCGTTGCATTAAATTGTGGGCTGCCATGGTAATGTTTCCAATATGATCTAGAATGCACTTAATCATTGTTTGAGATGAATCAGTTTATGAAAGTTGTCAAGTGAATCAAGTTTGTTTCATTTTTTTCATTTTTAATGATTTCTCAGTTGTATTATTGCAAAGTAAGCCAAGAATTTCTAAGAGTAAGAATTGTGTATCATTGCTTTGAATGATTGGTTGAGTTGAATTGTGATCCTCCTAGCTCTACATCAGTATTCCTTTGGACAAGTTGAGGGAGAAGTGGAGTAGTAGATTTTAAGAAGTAATG